>JBAMAX010001664.1:0-285463 GCA_037043745.1 Chymomyza amoena | reverse complement strand
ACTTGACTCCTATGGAATAATATGGGATCTAATGTGAAAGTTTGGTAACTCTAGCTCTTACCATCTCTGAGATCTAGGCGTTCAAACGGACAGACGGACAGACGGACATGGGTTTATCGACTTCTCTATTCACCCTGATCATATTTTAGGTAACTTTGGGGTGTCTCCGACGACTCCTTCTATATGTTACATACATTTTCGACTTGCACAAACTTAATATACCCTTGGTACCATACGGTACACGGTATAAAAATCGTCTCTTTTGAGAATCAAAAAACTGCAACTTGGGCCGATTCTAAGAATAAATAAATATGAAATACAAATTTATTTTTTAAATTTTATTTTAACATATTAAATCTAGTGTCAAATAATAAACTTATTATTAATTTAACGAGCATTAGCTTCTGGGGCCTTCAACTCCTAAAACAAAATATTGGCATTGCCATTACTAAATATTTAGAATTTTTACAAAAAATAACTTTTTAACGAAGCACTAATTAAGTATTTAAACATTTTTCTTAGCGCTACTATAAGCGCAACAATCAGCTGTTCATTAGCTAATAAACGAGTATAAGAAGTGGAAGCGAATAAATAAAGACAGATAATGCAACTAATCGGGTTTTCAGAAGAAGCAAAGAAGAACAGTTAAACGCGTTAGTGGAACAAGGCTATTACAATCTTCTTGTTTCTTCTTTCAAAGTGGAGGTCAGATGATCGTCTTGTCTAAACTAAGCACCCTTGTCATTTATTTTTAGTTTTAAAATCGTTTCATTCGTCTTCTGGCTTAATTCCATTAGATAAGAGACCTTGTGGAAATTGCTTCTTTGCGCTATGAGAGTTCTATTTAGTTAACTTAAAAAACTGATAAGTTTTGTTCAGTGTTGCCTTATATATTTTAATACTATTGAATGAAATGAAGTTTAGTAATACAAAATCTAAAATTAAAATCTGAGATCTAAGTTCCTATCGAGTTATCCTGGTCAAACTTTAGGTACTTTTCGGACTTTTTCGGAAAAGTAATCGTAAATGAGTAAGCCTGTGGAAATGTTTAAAGTTGGTTACATTCATTCCTTTAGTCTTTCAAACAAGGTTCGACAGTAAAAAGCAGTTCCTGTACTACTCTTCAGTCTTTGCAAAGACAGACCAGCTTCTAAGATCTTATAAATTTATAGTTTCCTTAATATATCTTTTCTGACATAAGGCGCAATAAACATTTGTTCCAGATTGTCGTGGAATCCCTTAACTTTGAATCGATATTCAATAAGAAATTTGTTTCAAAATCAACTTAGATAATGGGTGCTGTATATAAGACATGCATACTGAAAATTCTTATCTTATTTCTATTAGCTTATTTTTCTTTTAATTTAGACAGATAAATAATTATCTATTCATTTCAACTACTTGTGCAATATAAACTACTTAAATCATTAAAATAATTATTCTAAAAAAACTTCAAAATTTAATTTCATCTTTTCATTTATATCTAAATTTATATCCAATTTATTTATTTTAAATGTCGCATTGTCACGATCGATGTTGGGGGCTTGACATTACAAAAAAAAATATAGTTTCTTATCAATCATATGCATCAAAAATCTATCTCATTTTTTCATTTCCTATATCTGCTGCTCCAAAGCATAAACAAGTAATTGGATATGCAAAGTACCCTGCTTATACGTTATATCTATGTATGTACTCGGTCTCTATGTAGGTGTGTGAGAGCTTCAGTGGGAATTTGTTTATTTGCGATCACGTTGGCATTACATCTACAAATATCTGTATCTGAGTATCTCTCGACGTCGCTGCATTGAGGTTCGTCGCACGATTAAAGCAACAAAAACATCGCTCATTGCCTCAGCCCTATTGTAATGCTCTAGCTAGCGAGCAGAGATACTTATATATTTATATACATATATACATATGTACACAGAGTATATAGTATATAGTTGGCATGGCATATCTCTCGCTTAAGCCTATCATAAAGAAACAATAGCAACAACAAAACTAAAAATAAACAAAATAATGTTTGTATGACTTGGCACTGTTTGAGTTTTGGTATCAGCACAAGCTACAGCTCTAGGAACCCAAATTGACACACTCTTCAAAAATTATTATTCATCCACGTTCTACGCTTTGTTTATTTTTGTCTGAATATGGGACTCGATTTTATCAGCAGACGAAACGCAGAACGTGTCCCCCATAAAACAAAAAATACGTATTGAAATTGAAAAAATACATATTGAAGCGTTACAATGTTCTCTTAGGGGTAATAATCTATTTCGAATTTCGCTCGTAATTGTTTCTATCTTTTGACAGTAATATATGACCACGAAGTTCTTAAGCCTTAAAGACACTAAATTATATTTTATCTGTGGCGATTAATTCTTGTACTCAATATGGGATCATAACCTTTTCGTATCGGTAGATTGCCAATAAAATAAATATATATAAAAAAAACGAATTTTTTTTTATTTCTTTCAAGTTGCCAGAAAATAATTGGAATGTTAATTAGCCTATAAATTATTATTGCCCAATAAAAAGGTCAACGAATCGAATCCAGTTGTAGATTTTCTATCTACACCATTTTTTTATTTTTTAGAAACTTTTTGTAAAATGCCATTTTTACTGAAGAACTTTACGAAAAATTTTTGACGTTTGTAGGCCTTTTTAATGTCAGCTGGTTTTATGTACACCTTGGCTCAGAAAATATTTGAAATTATTCAGAAGTTAGGTAGGTAGGTAGAAGTGATTACCTTCCGACACACCTAGGCCTACGAAAGGCCCGTTGTTATGCCACTTGAGTTAGTCCTTACTCTCCTGTATCCTCTTTGAACCAACCTGTCGATTTAATAAACCAATAAATCTTATTTGTTCTGATTCCTGCGAATTCAGTAATATTCCCAATAGTTTCGGAACCCAGAGTATTCAGCCTCCTCCTGGAGGTGCTCCACTGTTTCCCTCTTCTCTACCTCCTGACAGCTTCTACAGTAGTTCTACAGTATTTAGAAGTTATTACGATGTATTTAGATCATTTATATGTGCCAAGGTGGCTCAAAAGATAATTGAAACTTAGTTCTATTACTATTAGTTCCAAAGTAGAAATGAAGACATTAGTTTTATTTGTGTTACTAATTTTTATGAGTAACAAATTATGACAAACAGTGTTTTCGATATTCTTATTGGGTGTACAAATAAAAAACCGCCGTTTTTCCTCATGATTTGAGGCTTTATTATAAAAATCTCGTTACATATTCATTCTTCAAAATAATTTCCATTGTTAGCCGCAACTTTTTCCCATCTTCTTGGCAGCTTCTGAATTCCTCGTCGGAAAAATTGTTCTTCTTTTGACGCGATCCACGAATCGATCCAATTTTTGGCTTCTTCGAAAGAACGAAAGTGCTGTTCGGCCAGGTCATGCGTCATCAATCGGAATAAGTAAATATCGGAAGGAACGATGTCAGGAGAGTACGGCGGGTGGGGTCCCATTTCAAAGTTTCCAGTTATGTTTTCACTACCTTGGAAACATGTGGCCGAGCGTTGCCATGTAGAAGTGTGCCTTATCGTGTCTTTCCGAGTATTGCGGGCGCTTTTCTTCAACGCTCGACTCAGGCGTATTAGTTGCGTCCGATAAAGGGCTCCTGTAATGGTTTCGCCTGTATGCAAGAGTTCATAGTACATTACGCCTTGCATCCTTGAACTTTTTCAGGGGTCCGGGGACGATCGGGATATTCGCAGTTTTTAAACTTTTGAAACCATTCCCGACACGTTCTTTCACTAATACAACTTTCATTATAAGTTTCTACAATCATTCGACACACTTGAGCTGCACCTGGCGCCACCTATGGAAAAACGGCGTTTTTCTATTTGTACACCCAATACTACTTTTTATTAGTAACAAATCATTACAGTAAAAGTGTTTTCGATATTCTTAAATAAAATTTTGATTTACTAATTAATTTATTTTAATAATTATAATCGTTTCGATTACTGCTTTTAATTAACATTATGTGCAATGTTACGCATGATAAGGATTTTATATTCGCTGTAACTTAACATTATTTTAAAAGGAGTTTACACTTACATAGGTTGCAAGCAAAAAACCTTTCTTACTCTCCCAATAGCAATTTGGTTCAACGCTGCAGGTGCATGGAAAGTTTAAAATGACGATGATATTTTTAAAAGCAGAATAACGCGCTGACTTCAGAGAATTTTAAAATTTTTGCTGTAAAGCCTAAACAAATAAGTAAAAATGTGTTATTGCGAAAAAAAAGATAAACTGAAAGGAAAAAAACTGTAAAATATTGGTTTAATTACTTCTTGTATCAGAAAGAAGATCACTACATTTACTTAAAAAAATTATTACTTATATCAAAAATTTCAAGATAACTCAAAAAGATGTAAGCGCCAATATGTACTTATTGCTGGTAGGCTCGGTTCAAATGTTTGGCAAATAAATGATACATCGAATTAAACTTGAGTCAAAGTCATTGATCGATTCGGTTTATGAAAAACATCAAATGCCGTAAAATTGGTAGATTTTTTCGCTTACATGCCTAAACACAATTATTTTCAATGCATTTGACGTTATCTACAAAATTAACACTTTTTAGCTTTTCTACGTTAAATATTTTTCCAGCAATAGAACGTACAATTTGCTATAAAAGACATCGCGCTCAAACAACATCAATCACGTGTGGGTGACTAATAAACGACAACTTGGTTTTTAACTCAGAATGGGAACACCAAAAATGGCATAAAATAATACCTCAACATTTTATATTTACTGTACTATATTTGGAATATATCAGCTGAGGCGTTAGACTTCTACCTTTGCAACATTTAGTGGCGCCATTAGGCCGTTGTGATGTGAACGCAGCATTAGGATGATTAATCTGTTATTGTACAGCGCACTGTTAACGTTAACAGTGCCAATCGGTAGCAGCTTTTTGCAGCTTCTCAGTTTGTCGCTACTAATTTGTTTTCCAAAGCAATTAAACGTTATTGTTATCATAGCAGATATATGCCAAATTTTCCATAGTATTTTTCCATGCATACCGACAGCATTCCTGCATATATACATAAACACAATTTGATGTTATAAAAAATATAAAAAAATTTAACATGCAGCTCTGACATGATAACATCAAATAATATAAAATTAAATATAAATATGAAAATTAAAAAAAGAATAAACTTAAAAAAAAAAACGAAGCAAACAAAACTGCCCCTGACCTCGACCCTGCCAATGCGTTATGTGAACCCTACATAACATTATGCATTCAGACCAGTTTCCAATGTACAGACTTATGACACACACACACACACACATACGCACATACACTCATTCAATCCAATTTTGTTGTTGTTGTTGTTGCTGTGAATGTTTTATCCGTTAAAAGCACCGTTGACCTCTACGCCTAGTTGAATGTCTGCGTTTACTTACACCCTTGAGCGAACTGCGCAGTCGCGCTGCCCTCTCGCTCGCACTCAGCTTTGCTGGGGCAATCGCGCTATCTCTGTCTTTGTTTGGTTTATCTAACAAATAAGCCAAATAATTGACCACAATGCTTGATTTTGAATGCCGTGTTGCGTCTGGCTTACTTAGCATGGTCAGCAAGCACAGTGCGTTAGTTGAACGTACTGCTACAGGGTGATTTTTTAGGAGCTTGAAATTGGGCGAAGAAAAATTGTTATTGTGAAGCGAAAGTTTTAAAATTTCAAAAATATTAAATGTTTATATTTCGAGTGGTGGTATTTAATCTACTTTTTGGGCCCGTACGTATAAACGTCACTTTGGCTTTGCTATCTTTGAATTTTATCAGTTATCGGCTTGTGTACCCTTCTTTTATGATATGAATTGTTCAATATTATATTTTAAAAATTACTAAACAATTTTGAACGCAATGATCTATAGCATTTTTACTCACTTATTATAAAAAAAATTGCATAGCTTTGGCATCGCTTGCATGAAAATCCCTATTACGGTTCTCCCTTCCTGTCCCTGTTTTCTTCGAACATTTGTTAATAGAGATCTACTTACATATGTACTCCACCTAAGGGCGACTCGAGAAAATAAAAAATTAGACTAAAAACATAAGACGTGTATTTTCTCATATATTTGTTAAGATAATTTATTAATTCTTTTCGTTGTCACTGTTAAATAATAACAACAATAATTTGGTCGTCAATACTCAATGCAAATGCCTCAGTAGCAAGTCCAATCTCCTGCATTGTCAATTATGGCCTGGCACCGTCGGGGCATACTTTCCACTAGTTTTTCTGCATATTCTACCGGAAAAGACCTCCAAATTTTCCGAATTTGTCGAGAAAGTTGATCTAAATTACATGGCTTCCGTCGGCGAAGCTGCATTTTCACCAAGCCCACACATTTTCTATGGGATTTGCATCCGGTGACTGATGGGCAAATTTAAAGTGAGAACTCCGTTTTGTCCATTCCACTCGTTTTTCATTAGTTTTTCCAAAGTATTACGATATTTCAGTTTATTTGCAAGCAAGTGCCTGCGAATCGTTCCGTAAGATATGTGAACACCTTTTGCTTTCAATTTCACAGCAGTAAAGTCAAAGTTGGATCTTTCGAGAACAATGCCAGAATCTTTTTTCGTCTTTTTTTGAGACTTTGCTTGCACTTCCGCGATCAGGAAAATCATCAACGTTGCCGACCTTTTTATTGCGATTTATCCACTTGCGAACGAACTGCTTCGACTTTCCCACATATTTCGCAGCAGCAGTTTGCGTTAATTTGGGTCCTTTTTCATGCAAACATAGAAAAATTGCCTCAAAGGGAGAGGCGTAAACAGCACTTATTTCGAAAAACCACTCAATTGAAGACTAAATTTGACAGACAGCTGACTTCTTACAAAAAGCATGAAGGACTGAGGTGCCCTCTATGTCATAGAAAAAGAAAGAGGACGTTCTTATTTTTTATCTACGTGTAACAGTGACCACGCTCTTATGTAACAGACTGTATGAGTATATATCTATTTTTATTATGTATTAATATTAGTGCAACTTACAAAAAAAATTCTTTAAATTAAACTTTTTATTAACATGATGGAAAAATATGTCTACTACTATATACTTAATACGTAAATAGCTAATGTAAATAGGTCACAATTCTCCAATTGAGTTCAAAGTTTCGATTTCTGTAACTTGAAACCGTATTTTTCGACTGTGCCTGAAAAAACGTTATATAATGTTCAATCTCATTTTTATTGTCACACCACTGGAAAATCTGTAGAGGTTTCATATTTTCTAAATTTTATACATAAAACAGCGTGAAAATTTCCATGCTATTATGCCATATACTCTTCGATTTCTAACCGATATATCCGATATATATTAGTTGGCTAAGAAGTGGTTCCATTTTTGTATGGTAGTATGTAGTAGTAAATGAAATAGTGTACCAACTTTGATCAAAGAACACAAATGATTAAGTTTAAAAAAATAACAAATGACATTAAATTAAAATAATAAAGACAAACAAATAAGAGACCTGCGCATTGCGTGATCTTCTAATTGTTAAATCATGCGGAGAGTGCATAGAATATATTCAATGGAAAATTTTCGTAGATAGAAATAAATTCATAGCTATAAATGATTTGCTTAAAAACAAATTAGTCACTGCATGTGCATACGCCGAGTTCCAAAACTATCCGTGTACGGATGCAAGAATTGGGAGAAAACCTTTATAATATTATAGGAGCCAATTTTAAATATTAATTACGGAAAATTACTTCATGATCGTATTATAAAAGTATGGACATTATAATGGACTTTATCGAATATAGCGCCTGCTGTTTAGTTCCGTTGCTAGAATCAGAATTGAGAAAAAGTCGGAGAAATTAGGTGGTACGAGCTTAGTCAGGGTAAATTTTTTGGAACCAAAAAAACCTTTCAGGTAAAAAATGAGTGTCGGGTTCCCCCAAAAAAAATCACCGTTAAAATAGATCACCTTTTCCAAAAAAGTTCCTTGAACATAAAACAAAAATTAATGATATGAACTCAGTCGGCTTAAAGCCGTTCTACATTAACAAGTAACGTGCTGCCCTCCAGTTGGACCAGCCACTTTTTTCCCCATTGTACGAAATTGATAGATTCGGATGCTTCTCGTGTATAGATGTGATAAGGGGAAAAAAGTGCTGGTCCAACTGGAGGGCAGCACGTTACTTGTTAATGTAGAACGGCTTTAAGCCGACTGAGTTCATATCATTAATTTTTGTTTTATGTTCAAGGAACTTTTTTTGGAAAAGGTGATCTATTTTAACGGTGATTTTTTTGGGGGGAACCCGACACTCATTTTTTACCTGAAAGGTTTTTTTGGTGGGATATCATCCCTTTTTGTTGCGCCAAATGTCATTATTTTGCAAGTTATATTCTCCAATTTCTTGTTGCCTTTAGTTGACACTTTTGCTGTTTCAACTTTGTCTCTTAAATTTTGTGAATAAAAATGATATGTAAACAATACTAAGAATTGCTAATGTCGCCTTTGGCAGACACTTTGGTCAATCAATAACAACAAATTAACGAGAAAGGTATACCTCTTGCTTGTATATGTCGCAGAAGCGTTTACTTACTTTACTTTGTGAGTGAAGCGAATTCCAACCGGCGCATACAACTGTCTGAACACAACTACTCTCTGTACGCAACTATACGCAACTACTGTCCGAACGCAACTATACGCAACTATTGTCCGAACGCAACTACTGTCCGAACTACTTCTTTGCACACGCCGGCTGGACTACACTCGGCGACAGCGCGACAACGCCATCGCCTCCCTCGTATTGTACCTAGGCGCCAATCATATTCTACGTTGTAGTCAAATTCTAAGAATCACGTCTGTCTCTCTCGCACCCGTTGATCTCCTATATGGAGACTTTTCTCTCTCTCGCACTCGTTGAATCTCCTATGGAGAAAAATCTCTTAACTGACGATGAACCGCCAGCTGAAAAATGCATACACGCACACATAGAAAAAAACACGCACACATAGAAAAAATACATGGCGCGTATAACTATAGCGTGCTCACGTATACATCACATGGAAACATGGATATACACAACTACAATTTATTCGAGTTGGCTCCAGTAAAGAACCTTCGGTCCGTGCTTTTTGGGGTGAACCCGACAAGCACGTTCGACCGAACGTACTGATAAAAGCTGCTAACCAAATTCATTAAGCAAATCTAATATATCGGAAGAGATATCCAATCTGCTTACCTTTTGAACCAAACAGTGCATTAGGGGTGCATATATATGCATGAATTGTAGGTGTTAATTATACTAAATATAAAGTAAAGTTTAATAACTAAACCATTGCTGAAGGACACACCTCTACCAACGTCCCTATTAAAAAAAAAGCAAAATCACTAAAGAGCACCCTATATATTTCCTTTTGTTGTTGTCTTTAACGATTGTATCTCAAGCCAACAGCAACAGCTACTTATACTAATACTACTACTACTGCTTATGCTACTGCACATAGCTACATATTGACATTGAACTTATTCAATGTCAAAATTATAATAAATTATGCGTGCAAGCAGCAACAAACAGATATCTCAAAGCGTAATACATAATAAAAAATAAAACAAAAGAAAAAGCAAAAACGGCAATAGGCAAACTGCGCGCATAGCTCTCGACAACACAAAACAAAACAAAACAAAGGAAAGTTATTTATCGTTTATTACACGGAAATGCTTTTAATAGCAAAAGTCACTAAAAAAATATTTATAAAATAAATAAAATAATTATAATCATATGTAATAAAGCTCGAAAACGGTTTAGGCCGTGTGCTGACATTTTAATAACGGCAATTCGCACGACATTTTATTTCCTTATGTGAAATTGTCTACACAGTTACAATGCGCGTCATTTAAATATAACCTTTTAAGATGATTCTCCATTTAAGCACATCGAAACGTTTCAATTAAATAGATAATCAAAAATATTTCATGAAACTTTATGACAATTACATAAAAACAAAGTTTTCTGATAACGGCTTAATTGTGAGAAAAACTTTCATTAAATTTAAAAAATAATATAAAGCAGTCTAGGTGGTAACATGACTGTTGGATACCTTGTAATAATTTTATTCGAATTGTTTTTAATCGATTTTAACAGAATTGGGAAAATTGCAATTTCGGAAAATATGCAATCTACTTGAAGGCTTTGGTTTACTTTAACGAGAATCTTAAGAAGTTAGTTCGAACCAGGATCACTATTTGGATTTTAAATTAATTTTTTTGCAATGTTAAAAGAAAAAATAAAACGTAATTAATATACAGCGTTTTAATTTAAAATAAAATTTTATTTCTTCAAAGAAGACCAGTTTTTATACCCTGTACCGTATGGTACCAAGGGTATATTAAGTTTGTGCAAGCCGAAAATGTATGTAACATATAGAAGGAGACGTCGGAGACACCCCAAAGTTACCTAAAATATGATCAGGGTGAATAGAGAAGCCGATATACCCATGTCCGTCTGTCCGTCCGTCCGTCCGTCCGTCCGTCCGTCCGTCCGTCCGGCCGTCCGTGTGAACGCCTAGATCTCAGAGATGGTAAGAGCTAGAGTTACCAAACTTTCACATTAGATCCCATATTAATCCAATAGGAGGCAAGTTTATTTTATTTTTTTGATATCGGGGATAAATTATATAGCTCCCATGGGGGTGTTTGAGACGACCTCGACAAAAAAAAAGCGTCTTAGATGAATAATTCGTTTGTTTATGAAGATATCGTAACCAAATTTGGTATTCGAAAGTTTTTTATAGTTCCCAATCACTATACCAAATTTGAATGAAATCGGTTGACTATATCATATAGCTCCCATAGGACCGATCGGCCAAAATAACTTTTTTAAAGAAAAATTCGCTATATTTCGATTATTAATAAAGATATCCTAACCAGATTTGGCGTTTGGAAATTTTTTAGACCACTTAAGCAATGTGCCAAATTTGAACAAAATCGGTTGACTATATCATATAGCTCCCATATGTTCGATCTTCCAAAAAATCGATTTTTTAACAAAATTTGTTGTGTTTCGTTTGTTTGTTAAGATATTGGGACCAAATTTGACATTCGTGAGTATTTTATAGTTCCTAAGCACTGTACTAAATTTAATCCAAATCGTTTGACTAGATCATATAGCTCCCATAGGACCAATCGGTCCAAAAACACGTTTTTTATTCAAAATTCGATGTGTTTTGTTTGTTTGTAAAGATATTTGAAATAAATTTGGCATTCATAGCTTTTTTAAGGTTTAAGCACTGTGTCAAATTTGATTGAAATCGGTTGATTATATCATATGGCTCCCATAGGAACGAACGGTCAAAAAAAAAATTTTTGCTTAAAAATTCTTCTGTTTTTGGTTTTTTGTGAAGAAATTGGACTTTATTACAAGCTAGGGGTACAGGGTATCCTAAAGTCGTCCGCGCACGACTTTACGTACGCCATTTTTTTTTTACTGCTTTTAAGTAATAAGTTAAAAAAAAAAACCCCAAAAATTCTTAAAATAAATTAAAATTAGGGATAAAGCTCGTATACTAAAAACAAAAACCCAAAAATTCTTTAAATTAATTAAAATTATGGATAAAACTCGTATACTAAAATTTTGATTGCTTAAATCTAAAACGTTTATTAAGTAATAATGTGTCATTTTAGCGTGAAATTAAAAAAGTAATTAATTTATTTTAATTTAATTTATTACCGTGCTTTTGAGATTTTTTAGGGGTAAAGTGATGACTAAATGCGTTAAAATAATATTTAATTCAAATTTTGGTGTTTTAAGCGAAGTTTTAATAAAATGATTAAAGATTCAAAAATCTTATTTATGAAAAAAACTTAGAAAAATATATTTTGTCTGTTTTTAAATAACATAGAAAAATTAAATTAAAACAAAAAAATCTTGAACCACAAATTAGATTGAAAATATTCGGCATTTTGAAAAATTCCATCTTTTTAGGTAATTACTTATATATTTGCATTTAAATAATAATTAATATTAATTAAATTTTATTATCTTCATGGTCATGGTCTTTTAAAAAAACATTTTTTTTTGTTACAGTTAATAATTAATTATATTTATTAATAATTAACAATAATAAAGAAAAAACATGTAAAAAAACAATTATAAATTAATTATTATTAATTCAAATTGTGTGAGCCGAAACCTATTTCTTATTAATTAAAAACATTTATTTTTTACAAATAATCGCCTTGCTTCAAGGTTAATGTTGCAAATAGAGCAAACAAAATAAACAAATATCTAGTGGACTTTAAAAGGCTTAACATGATAAAAAATAATGCTTTCTAAGTTCGTAAATATTAGATTAGAGAGAGTTGTTAGTTTTGAACATTTTTTCGTAGAAAAACTTATCAATCATATAATATTTTTAATCGATTTCTTATATATTTCTGCTGATAAAAATTTATCATTCTACAAAGCCGTGTCTTTTGCTTTAGCAACAAAATTATCAAAAATTGCTTTCCTATTAAAGCATAATTAATTATACCACGCTTTAAGACTAAACGACCCAATTAATTTTTATTGTATAAAAACTAATATTTCATTTAACGAATTAAAAAAAAAATCGAAATCAACAGCTCTTAAATTCGTGTTGATGAAAAACAAATGCGAAATTCTCAAAATTACCTTGTCTCGTTTTTATTTGTTTGTTCGCTCGTTAGCACATTGCCTGCAATTTGCTATGAAAGGTTAAAATAAAAACAAATCGAAACGAAACGCATTTTATAATGAAAACAAAAATAAAATTATTTTCGGGAAGTGAAATTTTTATGCAAGGCTAATTGTTTTGTTTTGGTTCGGGGAAATTACTTGCACCCCTTTCACGAGCTGTTGCTGATGGGGGTCACGGCGTGAATCATAAGGCCGAGTAATACAAAAAAAAGTCACTAACAAAAGCACTGTAGGGGGTTCTCAATGCTTCTATAGATCTAAATTAGTCAGCACATTTTAAATGGAACAATATTTATAAATATACTTATGTACATATTTGTTTTGTTGCTAAAATAATTTTTAATTTGTTTGGTTTTTTCCATATTATTTGTTTAATGAATGCGTAAACGTTATCAGCACTTAACAATTGAGTTATGTTTGGGGTTTTTCAATTTTGTTCACTATGCAGCAATAGATATTTAACAAACTTTTTTAAGAGTACTTCGCCATAGGGAATTCCCATGGAAGTAGAATATTGGTGTGTTATATACAAAATTCGTTATATACTAGCAATAAATCGGTCTTTCATAGGCCTAGGTGTGTCGGAAGACAACCGCTTCTACGTACTAGTAATAAAGTAGTAGTAAAATTTGTAGTAGAGAAGTACGTTTTGTGGAAGTTCCACTTTCTCTGTATATTTTTAAATATTTAAATATTTAAGTAATGACTAAAGTACATTTTTGAGAAATAAAGTATTATATAATATATACCCTAGGTATTCTTAGACTCTCAAATTCGTTAAAGTGAACTTGTGACTCTTGTTTTAAGCCAAAGTACTCGCTAATGTAATGCTTACAAATATTTCATTTCACCAGGAAAACAAATATTTGAGATATTAAAGACGGTATCAAATTGAGAACAATAAAAAAGTTTATTTTTAATGAAACCGCAAACGAATGTCATTAAAACAATACTTTTAAAGTTTAAATATAGCTTATTTAAATTGGGTTGAGTCCAGAATATTTGGAGAGGGATTTTTATTTGTATACACTGTACCTTAAGGAAGGAGTTTATGCCGCACTTATATAATATATTTCCTACTTGACGTATCGATCTGCTCTAGATCAGATCTTTTGATCACGGATCTTTTTCATTACAAGAAATTTAGATCTCTTCTCTGTCTCGGGACACTTGGGCTGATAGCAGCCCCTGTGGAAACCCCCGGTGGCAACAATGGTTCTCGGATGGATACAACTGAGCAGGGTGTAGGTGTTGGAATCGTTGGACCCAACACCAAAATCTCTACCGCAATGGGCATTTGGCCCAGCGTCTTTCAGGCAGAGATTCATGCTATAGAGATCTGCGCCCTTAGTATCCTTCTCAAGGGAACTAGGGGACCAAACATATGAATTTTTTCAGATAGCCAAGCTGCTATTAGGGCATTCGCATCCTGGAGCATCTCCTCCAGGATGATTAAAGAATGCTATAACTACCTCCAAACCCTGTCCGCCCGGAACAAAGTCGTCTTTGTTTCGTCAAGCAAAAGTGCTTTTCAAACCTCTGGATGCGATCAAGACAAAAGGTCTTGGCAGGGCGGACCTAAAGCTCCTGATAGCTTACATATCGGGCCACCACACTGTTAGATACCATCTGCAGAAAATTTGCCTATCGGCTTCTTCAGGGTGCAGGCTCTGTCTAGAAGACGATGAAGCCACCAGACATATTCTCTGAGACTGCCCAGCGCTGGTATGGGACATGGCTTGTCACATAGGAAAGGAACGGATTACTCCCTTTCATCTCAGGGCAATACCAATAAAAGACCTAAAGTCTTTTGCTTTAACTTAAGGGTATGGTACAAAAGACCTTTTGGTCGCAGTGCCCCACCTCTCTGTGTGGAACCCTTTTAGGAAATAAAAAAATAAATAAAGCATGATCAGACTAGACTAGACTAAGTTGATAAAGACTTGTCCGTTCGTTTAAAGACCAGATTTAAAAGATGGCAAGAGCTAGGGCAATCGAACTTTCGGATTAGGTCCCTTGAATACGTCAAGACAACAAGTTTATTTTATTTTTTCGATTTTAGATCTGTATTATATATAGTGTGTCTCTCAGATGGTTATCTCATGAATTCTTTGTGAAGAATTTGGCATTTGGAAGTTATATAGCAGTCAAATTTTATTAAAATCGGTTGACTTTTTCATACAGCCCCTATTTTCTGATATTTTGAAAATTTAAAAAGAGAGTAGTTCAGCACAGCTGCCCACATATAAAGCTTTACGATACATTTAAAAAGATCTCAAGACATTTGAAAATAACTTCGTAGATATTTATTAGAAACCTAAGGAAAACAATTACTCTTCGTGACTGGTAAAGTAAGAGAGTCTGAATTCCCAACCTAATTCAGACGCAATTCTAAACGCACAAAAACCATTCGAAGCGTTTCTTTGCTTTCTTGACGCAGTTAAGGATTTTTGTTTCAAGGGTATTATAAGTGAAAAAACTTGTCTGTAAGATCTAGAAGAAAACTAGAAGATCCCACAAATCATGTTGCCTTCTTATCGAATACTTAAAAAGCTATAATCCTGACATTTTTACCAAAAAGAATTTTGGGACTTACTCCATATCTTATATTTGTCAGCGGTAGTGTCGAAACTTGACCTGTGCCAAGTTGGATGATGTATACCTTCCTCATTCTTTTTTATTGGCCATTTGGTGTTTCGAATAAGAGCTTCTGGAGGTATACGTATATAAAATGCACTCTTTTTTTAAGCTGTTTAAGTAGATGTGGAACTTACAACTGAATCGGTATTATGAAAAAATCCTTATTTTTTGTGGATACCAACCCCCACATTCTGTAACAGGCTCAGTAATTTAAATCTGAACATAGACCTTCCGTTTTATATAAATCATCCTGGATTAGTAGTTTAAGGAGGTATAGCCGAATATTCTAAATTTGAAGATCTTCTGCCTAGATGTCGTACTAATAAAAACCTATCGGTAAATAAGTGTATAAAAAAGTTACAGCCAGTCATGAAATTCGATAAGTAGAGTCATTTGATACATAAATCGATAGGTAGACTCATTCAACTTATACTACTCAAAATCGGCAAAATTCTACGAATTTAGGAAAGTTGAGGGTCATAAACTAGGCGGAAAGTTTCAGCAATAACTCGTTCATTAAAGCAGTTCTATATTGATTGTCAGGCATATAATTTATAAACATTTTTATGCTTGCTACAGAATCGACATGTTCTTTAGTTCCCTAGCTGTTATAACTAGTATTAGAACTTCTGTCGACAATACCTATAAATTACATAAGCAAATTATAAATATGTGTTTAAGCTCTGACATAACATTTAAGAATTGTGAAAAAGTTCAACACACATGTTAGCTTCCCATAATTTACTTGTTTTTTTTTAATGGGATTTTTATTTTTTTATTAGCCCGGCCAATGACTCTATACGGGGTCATATCTGTTATAGACGTACGGACAAAAGTGAACTGATTTTATTTTATTTTTTCTACTATCTCTCACCTACACTTGAGTTAAGCATTATGTACGCCGGCCGCCCCACAAAACCCGTACTTAATTGTATACTTAACATTTGCCTTAATAGTTATCCATGAACTGAGCTTGGCTTTGCCTAAGGTCAAGACGCAGCTCAGGGCGCACACGCCCAATTCTGCCCTCGTCTGATTCATATGAATCATCCAATTATACAGCTGTGCTCAATTGGCTTTTCAAGCGCGCTTTGTTTGACGGACTCAAACAGCTTGAGAGATGACGAGACAATATGGGCTCCCAGTCACAAATCAGCACATGTTGTTCTACGAATACTGACCGACTGTACCGAACCAAACCGGCTGATAAAATGCGGAAAAGCAAATAGAGAAGACAATGAGCATGACAAGCAATTGTCAGGTTTTATCTTAATATGTCCAAGCCAACGAAAGCAAAAAGGTCAGTAGCCCAGAGAGGCAATGATCGCTTGTAAACAACAATTAGACGTCTATAAAGCTACATGAAACTCATAAACTCATATCTACATAAATACTATAACCATCGTCGTGGATAATGCGTAGTTACTGTATTCGAGAAAATTTCAGCTTATAGTAGCTTTGTTTTTATTTTTTGCCAAAATCTTGAGGGAATTTTTGCAAAATAAATTTTTAAATGCTGCCAAAGTGACTGTCACGCGCCCCATCTATGCGCTAGGGGGGTTTTTATAAAGAGGTTCTAGAGGGGCTAGACGTGACGCAGAACAATGCCGATTAATGGCCACATACCAAACATTGCTCTCTATAGTACGCTGCTCTCCACACTCATCGACTCTTGGTTCGAAGAACTCGTAGAGAAAAGCAGGAAGTGCTCCGTACTGTCCCCAAAGACCAACACAAACAAGGTGGCACAAAAGAAAAGCAAAAACACAACAACAAAGAGAAGAAGAGAAAAAAGAAAACAAAAAGCCGCACGGCATTCACAAGGTCTTTGGTTTTGTGTGACTTGAGTATTCCCCTAACGCCAGATTTTTAATACCCTAAACTATTGGGTGAACGGGCATATTAAGTTTGGTCAAAAAGAAAAATTAGAAAAACGAGCTACTTATTTATACATATCCGACTATCTGTATCGTTTTCTTTAATTTGCAAAGATAATGAATTAGGAATCTTGTTTGTGGCTCTCCAATCCAGCCTGAGTGGCGGGAGGGGTACCCTCCATTAACCACCAAAAAGTTTTATTTATTTATTTATTGTGCCAAGGGATCACCGTTGACCAAAAGAGTGACTCATAATTTGGGATTTGTCAAGGATGTTCGCAGTGGCAAGTCACGATAACTTAGGATAGAAAAAGTGATAGATTGAATAGACCGTCCGAAAGAGAGGATATTATAAAAGTTATTATAATTAGAGCATAAGACACGGAAAGGATCGTGTAAAGCGTAATTAGATCTACAAATTTGTAAGGCTAAAGGTCGAAAATTCCGAGTTGCTCTAGAAGGTATGATAAAAGTAACTTTGCTAAGAAGTACATTGGAATCGATTAGACCGAGTAACAGCTTATGCAAGAATAACACGCTATGGTATGTTTTGCGATGATTTAAGGAAGGCAATTTTATAAGGCGAAGTCTATCAGAACATGGCGGCAGTCGGAAGTTTGGGTCCCAGTTTAAGCCACAAATGGAAAAACTATAAATTGGTTTTGTACGGACTCAATCATGTTGAGGACTCCAAACGCAGGAACAATATTCTAAAATTGGACGAACGAGAGAGATATAATGAAGTTTGGTAGTGTAAGGGTCGTAAAACTCTTCAGACGAACGCTTAATAAAAGCATGAACACCTGTAGCCTCTAGTTTCGGTTCCCTTCTTAAACGAATTTCTTGCGTACCTTTTATTTTTATTGTACTGTGGTGTGTTATGAATTTATTCATACTTACATTTTTTTCTACTAAAATTTTGGGCCTCACTTTCAGGCATTGCCAACTTTAAATATTTTAATTCGACACAATGCCTCCTTTTTTAACTAAGCGTCCATGGCTGTAAATTTTTTTTAAATCTTTTAAAAACTTCCCTAGTTATAGCCACAAATATCAAAATTTTGACACTTTTTTTTTAGAAGTACCATTCATAAATAATATATCTGCATATATACTTTTGAAAAGCTACAGTCACTAAAATCGACTGAGAAACTCGATGTTGAATGAAGAATGAAGTTTTATTTCAGCGTCCCTAAACAATTTTTCCCTAATCAAGAAACAACCTTTCTTCGTAAAAAGTTTTATTCGATCGTTCGTAACTCGTATAAGTAATATAGTATAGTATAGTGTATACAAAAGTCGGTTTGCATCGATTGTAAGTAGCCCACTTGCTTATTTATTTTGTTTGCATTAGAATTTGAATTTGTTTTTCTGGTTATACCCATCGGTCTGCTAATAATGTGCCAACTAGAGGTGTATTTTTTTTTAGGGTGAGCATCGGAGTTTCGTCAAGTGGACACTTGTGACAAGCTACTTATATGATGGATGGCCTCAAATGAGTTAGACTAATCCAAAACAAAAATGTATTCTTATCAATGCAAACGATTGACGTAAACTTAAAGTAATTACTGAAAGGTTGCTATTTATATAGTATGCTTTACATATATATATAGTATATATAGTGATGTACATATATAATTCGGGAAAAGTGGTTCACGAGGTTACTGGCTTACAGATAGAGATAGTTGACTATCAGTTTGTCAATGCTCTTATCAATGTGGTGTGATTTCATTCAAAAATTATAAATTGTTAGATTGAGAGTACTAGAAGAGATTTTTAGAATAGAACAGCAAAGAGTAAACTTAAGAGATTTAATTTTTAGTATTTAATTTATTTAAGAGCTGTTATGAAATAATTTGCAGCATAAATATAATAAAGTTGGTCGAATTGGTTCTATAATATTTAATTGGATTTAAAATATTTATTATATATAATTAAAGATATTAAAGTTTAGACAACTTCAATTTAGTTATATATTTGAAGTTAATATTTTAACAGAATATATTTGTCTAAGAATATAATTTTTTTATAGGAAAGACTCAAGCTTTCTATAAATTTTTTAAAATGAATAATTGGAAATATCAAAAATATAATGTCTACAAAAAAAAAAATTTTATTGTGGAAAAATTACAATTTTAAATTTTTGAACTCATTGTATGGTCAATAATAATAAATTAAATAAATTAACCAGTCAATTTTTATTATTGTTTAATTTATTTTTTGAGCTAATTTAAAACAATTTGCGATCCGAACTATATATATCCTCATATATAAATGTCAACGATGAAAAACTTTTTTTAACCCCCGACGCAAAAAAGGGTGTTATAAGTTTGACGTGTCTGTCTGTTTGTCTGTCTGTCTATGGCATCCGTAGCTCCCGAACGCATGCAGTGATTTCAATTTAGTTTTTTTGTATTAAGGTGACTTATGTGCGAGTGTTGTTAGACATGTTTTGGTGAAAATCGGTTGAGCCGTTTAAAAGTTGTGGGGGTAAAAGTGGGGAGAAAAACATCAACTTTGTCGATTGGCTATAAAATTTGGTCCTATTGTAGCTGACGACGTCACTGATTCGAATCTAGAGGTTATTTTTGCTCTATCTCTTCTCGTTTAGAAGTAATGGCCATTTGAAGTTAAAAACATAAACTTTATCCGATTGGCTAAAATTTAGTCTATTAAAGCTGACGACGCCACTGATTCGAATCTGAGATTATTTTTCTCTATCTCTTTGCGTTTTTGCTCTATCTCTTCGCGTTTAGAAGTTATGGCCATTTGAAGTTAAAAACATAAACTTTGTCCGATTGGCTAAAATTTGGTCCTATTGAAGCTGACGACGCCACTGATTCTAATCTGAGGTTATTTTTGCTCTATCTCTTCGCGTTTAGAAGTTATGGCCATTTGAAGTTAAAAACATCAACTTTGTCCGATTGGCTTAAAATTTGTCTGTCTGACTGTCTGTCTGTCTGCTGGCATCAGTAACTCCCGAACGCATGCAGTGATTTCAATTTATTTTTTGTATTAAAGGTGACTTATGTGCGAGTGTTCCTAGACATGTGAAAATCGGTCGAGCCGTTTAAAAGTTGTGGGGAGTGAAAGTGGGGAGAATGCGTAAAAAAAACAAACGAACATGACCTTAATGTAATCTATACCTTAACAAGAATCTAAATTATAGTAAGTATATTATAATATACTAAAGTCTAACTTAACCTAACCTACCTATAAAAAGTATGAAATAAAAATTAAATTAAAAATTTAAAAAACCCCGAACTTAAGTAATTTTCATTTAAAAAGTGAAAAATAATAAAAGAAACTTAATGTTAAAGTACCTAAGAATCTATTAATAATTCTAAAAAATACGTCGCGTTGGGGGACCGCTCTAAACTAACAATTTAAATACAAATAGTCTAATTAAGCAACAAAGATTAACTTAAAAACAAAATTAAGAAAATACTTCAAAAACTTTCATAGAATTACTTCAAAAAATTTGCATGAAGATACGACCGTCAACGACGTCTGCCCTCGCGTGTCCCCCAACGCGACGTATTTTTTAGAATTATTAATAGATTCTTAGGTACTTTAACATTAAGTTTCTTTTATTATTTTTCACTTTTTAAATGAAATTACTTAAGTTCGAGGGTTTTTAAATTTTAATTTAATTTTTATTTAATACTTTTATTAATGAAATTTTTCGTTTTTACATCCGATTTTTCATTATTATTACTACCTTTAATTGTAACCAAGAAATGGAATTTTAATATTTTAAAGTTATATTTAACGATTTTTGACGAAATTTATAATTTTTTTTTAGTGCTCTTAAAAAACTTAACATGGTCTTCCTGATAGATGATAGAAATCAAGATGACGTATTTTTAAAAATAAAATTGACTGTATAGGCTCATCTTTCATTATCGCTCGAAAATTAAAGTATTGATTTAATTTAAACCCTAAGCATTCGATATTTACTAAAATTAAAAGATGACAGCAGATTAATTTTTAATTATATATTGTGTAGTTTTATACTTCTTTTAACTTGGTAGCGTTTGTAATAGCCCAAGTACCAGTGTTTAAAAATAACAACCAACTTTGAAGGTTGCTTTACTGAAATAATTTATTCACCAAGTTGTATTTATATTGAGAGTCTAAAGTACTACTTTGGAATTTGTTTGTTTAACTAAAAAAAATAAGTATGAAGTATTGATTTTTAAAACTTGAAAATATTCCAGTTCACATCATACACAATTAAAATATTTAGATCAAGCTATAAATATAAAAATCCCATGATGCAACCTTAAAATATTGAAGACTTTAATGCATAACTTAGCAAAAGAACCAAAACAGGAAGCAAATGGAATCTCCCAAAATATTTTGGGAAAGAACCTGCAAAGTGGAGAACAGGGATCATATTCTGACATATTCATTAAATTGTTAGAAGTTCTGGAAGTAAAAACAAGAAATGATTAAAATTGAACTAACACCTGAGTTTATAATATCCGAATTGTTACCGATTGTTTCATCTGCAATTTGGATATAAAAACTTCATTTACAAAAAAAAAAAACTCCACAGATCATGGGGCTTGTTACATTTCGAACTATGGCTTACTAAAGAATTCAAGAATTTGGGAGATTCCTTAAAAAGAGTTCTACTTTGCCACGCATCTAAATTAATCATATACCTAATAAGCCCCACAAGAACAAGTGATCTCCATATTATAGAATAGTTAGAAGGGAACTAGGGGAGCGAACATATGCATTTTATCATATAGCCAAGCTGCTATTAGGGCATTGTCATCGTGGAGCATCTCCTCAAGGATGGTTAAAGAATGCCATAACTACCTCCAAGCCCTGTCCGCCCGGAACAAAGTCGTGCTATGTTGGGTGCCTGGACCTTCTGCGCCGATTTGTGGTATTTGTTAGTCCACAATCAAAACAATGATAAACAAATGGGCTGCAGGAGAATATAGGAGATACTGCTTCTCCATTCCGGGGCTGGTCAAGCAAAAGTGCTTGTGAAACCTCTGGATGTGATCAAGACAAAAGGTCTTGGCAGAGCGGACATAAAGCTCCTTGTAGCATACCTACCTAGAAGACGATGAAACCACCAGGCATATTCTCTGTGACTGCTCAGCGCTGGTATGGGACAGATCCTGTCACATGGGAAAGAAACGGATTAGTCCCTTCCATCTCAGGTCAATACCAACAAAAGGCCTACTGCTATTCATGCGGAAAGCGGAAAGTCTTTTGCTTTAACTTAAGGCTTTGGTACAAAAGACCTTTTGGTCGTAGTGCCCCAACTTTCTGTGAGGAACCCTATTTAAAAAAAAAGGCCCAAAAGCTGTCTTAAATTTTCGATCGAATGACAGAAGCCTTCAATACATTTCGTAGCTTTTTCTGATGGCGTTTTGATTTACTCATGCTAGTAGGCTTCAAATCGAAAAATATATTATATTATTCAGGAAATGTGCAAAACTAACAAAAACCTTGGTAAAACTTTTTAAAGCCTAAAAAATTGTACACTTGATTTATGTATTAAATTCTGTTAGATGTGTTACTTTCATTTATTTTATTACTATTCACGTTTTGAAATATATCCGAAAATGAAAGTAACTCTGAACTTGATATTTATGCTAATGAATTTTGACTAAATCTTTTAAAGCCTGCCAGTGGCTTTAAACAAGTATTCGCATATTAATTGATCAGGTGATGCTTAGGGATAGTTTAAGTTTCACGTTTTTGAATATATTTTATTTAAAAAAGTAGGAAACGGAATACGATTAAAAAGGCTTTATTTCACTAATCAAATATATATGTAATTTATGGCAGCTGTTTTTAGTTTATACATCAATTAATATTAAGATGCAAATCTTAAAAGTAACTTGTACTTTGAGTTTAACTTCGAAAGCCTGTTTGGATGATTCAACAAAACTGACGAGATGAATGAATATTCTATATTAATTTGTCATTAAGTTTCTAGTTTGTCAACGTGCCGCTTTAATTAACTTATTATTATTTCAGAATAATAAATTAAAATTTAAAATTTCTCAAAAATTTTGACTTCATTAGTTAAAGTTCTAAATGCAAATTCGCTCCAAATTTGCTACGAATTTCAAGGTTGGCAACGCCTTACTGGCATAGTTGGCAAAGCGTTTGTGGGTTGGCAACGCTGCAGTCTAACAAAAATACTTTGTTTATAAATAAGTTTCCAACTCGTGAAGTTAATAAAACTTAAAACTAGATCCGTGCCGATTAATAAAAAGGAACAGGTGTAAATGGTCCTAAGACCTGTTTTTATAATTTTACACTTTATTGCTATATTTTAATTCCGTTTTAATAGATACAACATGCCTATCCCAGACACGTGTTCTAAACACATTCAGCGTCAGCATCTACGTTGTTCCAAACAATATTTTAATATCAGCATATGTATATATATATATATACCTATATATATATAAAAATATGTATACATAGCAACAAATACATAAATAAATAAATATGCAATTAGCATACGCAAAAACACGTTCGACATAAATGAATTTCAATTTCAAATTGGCATGCGCAAAAAATACTATTAAATACTATATACATATACATGTATATATTAGCATGATCGTCAACGGACACACAGATACAATTACACGCAGATACATCACACACACACGTACACGCTGCGGCTCAGCTGTTCTTAATGATCATTATCTTTATGCTGCTCAGCTGTCTGTTTATTAACACTTAAAATGTTCTGCTTTATCTACTCTTTGTTATTTGTTTTAATTTTTGTAGTTGAAATAATTTTTAAAATAAATGTTTATTTTTTTAATATTTGTTGCATCATGCTGATAAGCAATAATTAAGTTATTATTTTATTTTTTATTATCATAAATGGCAAAATAATTTGATAAGGCTGACAGCATTTTAAACCGCTTAAAATATCTCAAACAGGTGATTTGTGATTTTTACGACTTTTTACAGATGTGTTTATTTTTAAAAATAAAAAAAGTTAAACGCTGTATTTTAATTTGTGGAGCACTTAATCCCAAAATTCAAATATTAGCAATAGCATGTAGTTGGGAAAACAAATATAAAGGCAGAAGTTAAATCAATGATATATTACCGTATTAATGAAACCACTATAGGTTTTTTCTTTAATGACGATAGTTTGGCGAAATATTGGGTGTACAAATAGAAAACCGCCGTTTTTTCTCATGATTTGAGGCTTTATTGTAAAAAACTCATTACATACTCATTCTTCAAAATAATTTCTATTGTTAGCCACAACTTTTTCTCATCTTTTTGGCAGCTTCTGAATTTCTCGTCGGAAAAATTGTTCTTCTTTTGACGCGATCCACGAATCGATCCTTGGCTACTTCGAAAGAACGAAAGTGCTGTTCGGCCATGTCATGCGTCATCAATCGGAATAAGTAAAAATCAGAAGGGTCGATGTCAGGAGAGCACGGCGGGTGGGGTAGGATGTCCCATTTCAATTTTTCACTGCCTTGGAAACATGTGACCGAGCGCTGTCAAGTAGGAGTATGACCTTATCGTGTCTTTCCGAGTATTGCGGACGTTATTCCTTCAATGCTCGACTCAGGCGTATTAGTTGCGTCCGATACAGAGCTCCTGTAATGGTTTCGCTTGGATGGAAGAGCTCATTCTGTATCCTTGAACTTTTTCACGTTTCCGGGACGTTCCTTGTCTTGTACGTCATATTCGCCATTATTAAGCTTTTGAAACCATTCCCGACACGTTCTTTCACTAATACAACTTTTACCATAAGTTTCTACAGAGTCTTAGAAAGACGCGCTTGAGCTGCATTTTTTTTTCGAATGGCTAGCGCCACCTTTGAGAAAACAGCGGTTTTCTATTTGTACACCCAATATAACGCAAGGGAAAATTTAACTAAGATCCTCCAATCTTCAGCATCTTCAATTGCAACAAAACATACGTATATTTAAGACTTTTTTTAGTATTCTGAGCAACATAAGTCTCCTCCAAGGCTGATACATTTCTAGTCTAAGATAATGCCATCTCTATAGATTGATGTCGTCAAGCTCCTCATAAAGTGAGCCCATTTACAGCTTCGATTACTTCTTCATTGTCCGCAACTCTTTTGCTACCAAGCCATTTTATGAGGTTAGTGAAACAGATAATAGTCACGTAAGGTCTTCAGGTCTGGAGAGTAGGAAGAGTGCGACATCAATTACAAACTTCAGATCGTGGATTTGAACGCATCGCAACGATTGACTTGTTCGCTGGTGCATTATCGTGATCTGAAACAGGCATTCTTTTGCTTCGCCAGATGAGGTCGTTTAATTTTCACCTCGTGGCTCAAATGTTGCAATAGATCTGCGTAGTATTGACTAGTGATAGTTGCACCCTGTGTTCAAGGTAATCAATGTATATAATACCTCTTGTATCCCTAAAAACAGTAGCCATTAACCTTGTTCAAGCTGAAAAAATTGTTTGTGACATCATTAGAGTTGAGTTCCCTCGGACCGATTCACTGCTTAAACTGTTACTTATGGTATGATCAGGAGTGTAATAGTGGACCGAAGTTTCGTCAACGGTTATGAATCGACGCAAAAATTCGCTTGGATTACGTCTTATACAACGTCAAATTGGAGGTAGAAATGTTTTTTCGAATTGCATCTCAAGAATTACACAGAGGCGTCTTGTTCAGTGTGCTCTCAAATCTAATCTAACATGGCGATCGGACTGAAATTATAGCTACAGCTATCTAAGGATGGTACTATAGAACGCCACCTCAAGGTAGGCCTAGTGGCGCCATCTCTTGGTCAGGCCGGAAACTTATCAATCCACCTCGTAATGCAAAGAAAAATTGAACTTAGATCCTCCAATCTTCAACAGATAATTTTTACTAAATAATACATATTTAATTGCAACAAAATATGCATTTAAAACTATTTTCAGTATTCTGTGAAAAATAAGTGTTCAATTTGATAATTTGGTCCAAGATGATGTGGTTTAAATTGAGGTATTTCTTTTTTATAAAGCGGGCCCTACGTGTAGTTCAATTTTTTTGTAAAGACTTAAAAATTTTTTTATTTTGATGAGTCTTGTAAAGTTTTCACACTCTATAAAATGCTAAAACTACAATTGACTATTTCAATACAAATTAAAACATGGAGAACGCTATAAGATGATGATTCTTTAATTTTTTTACCAACACGATCTGAAATGGCAGTGTGTTAGACATTCGGATTTTCACATTATAAAATACTGGAAATGTTGTAGAAGAATTGAGACTAGGTTAGGGATGTAATCTAGATTTTTTATACTAAATATCTAAACTTGCGAATTATCTAAAAAGATGCATATAAAAAGTCTTTAAAAAGTTGTAAAATCCGGCGGAGGGGTTTTGGGGTTTAAATATTAAATTAAAGTTAAAAGTTAAAGTTAAAATTGATTTAGAAATAATTTTTTTTTTAAACCACCATCTCCACCTGCTTAATGATCCAATTTTAAGATCCTCCGAATTTAATTGCTCATTACATTCTTTATTGCGTATATTTAACCGCTTGTCTGGGTCTGGGTTTATTTTAGAAGAATCTTGACCAAATAATTGTTGTCTTATCTATAATTTAAAACTCTGAAGCAAGAAACTGTGTCTGACGTGTTTAACTTAGTTTATTTTGTAACATCTTATAAAAATGTATTTTATATACTACGCTTCAACTTTTTAATATTCCAGTCTTTTATAGAACAAATTTGGGGATTCTGCATATTTTTTTCTTCTCTAAATCAATTAGTAAAGATTTCTAAAAACAATATTCTTAGCTTAAAACCGATTTCAAAATATTTTGATTGAGCTGCGATATCTAAACTTCGTATTCTAAACTAATTTATTTTAGTAGGTATCTTTTTCTTCTTGCTTTACTCTTCTCCCAGTGGAGCGTAGGGCCTAGATCATAGTAGAAAAAATCTATAGTCTCAGTAGATGATAAACATCTGTTTTAAAATTGAACCCCTACACTTTCCCTTAAGTCTAATCTTGTCCACTATAAAGAGCTGCTGTTTATAAACTCTTTCCCCCTCTAATCTTATTTCAGGCCACGTTGTACACCAAAAGCGCTCCAGAAATAAGCACACTCGTATCGGCCAAAGTCAATGGAGCCACACCACTGGTAATCGCATGCCGGAACGGACACTACGACATTGTAGAATATTTATTGACAAAGTGTCGCGCCAATGTGGAACAGGTGGGTTCGGTTAGCTTTGACGGAGAGCCAATTGAGGATGCGCCACCGTTGTGGTGCGCAGCCGCCGCTGGACATCTGGGCATAGTCAAAATGTTGGTGCGACGGGGCGCCAATGTGAATAGTACAACGCGAACAAATTCAACGCCTTTGCGTGCTGCCTGCTTCGATGGTCACTTTGAAATAGTAAAGTATCTGGTGCATCATGGTGCAGGTGAGTTCGGTTTATATTAAAGATATGCCAACGCTAACTAATGTTTTCTATGTAAACCTACAGATTTTGAGGTGGCTAATCGACACGGTCACACCTGCCTGATGATTGCCTGCTACAAAGGACACTTTAGGATTGCTCAGTATTTGCTCTCGCTGAAGGCAGACGTTAATCGCTGCAGCATCAAGGGCAACACAGCGCTGCATGACTGCGCCGAGTCGGGCTCTTTGCAAATATTGCAGCTACTCTTGAAACATGGCGCCACAATGGATGTGGACTTTTATGGCATGACACCGCTGCTGGCGGCCAGCGTAACGGGCCATATGCCCATAGTGGAACACTTGATTACCTTGCCCTGTGTTAGCCGTGAGGCGCGCATTGATGCGCTGGAGCTACTAGGTGCCACATATGTAGATAAGAAACGTGATATGGCAGTGGCTCTAACCTTATGGCGCCGTGCTTTGGAAGAACGCGCGCTTGAGCCGCCGCTAGTTAAGAAGGTGCAAGAGCCAGTACCTGCATATGAGCATGTTAGTGAGGTGACCAGCACAGAGGAGCTGGAAGAATTAATGCTTGATCCGGATGAGATGCGTATGCAGGCGTTGGTCATAAGACAACGCATTTTGGGACCGACCCATCCGGATACCAGTTACTATATTAGATTTAGGTAGTTGAAACTTACCTATTCCAAAGTAAACTTTAACTAAAGTCTTTTTATTGATTTTGCAGAGGTGCACATTATGCTGACGCTGGACGCTTTGATCGGTGCATTGAGCTCTGGTCATATGCTTTGACAATGCAACAAAAAATCTTGCATCCACTCAGTCCTATGACGCAGTCTTCGTTGCTTTCATTTGCCGAACTCTTTAGTTTTATGTTGGTAGAGGCGGGTCGCTTGTTGCCCCGCGGTCGGGTAGTTCCGCCGATTGAGGCGGACGGCATGCTGACCATCTTTCACAAGGCCGTGCTGGAGGTGGAGCGTGGTAAGCAGTAGCGTTAACGGCTGTAGAGCTAAAAAAGTAGACAATGTTGGGGCTGTAGGGGATTTTGTTGCAAAAGTTAATTTTTTTAAAGAAACTTGTTTGATCTCCATAAAGGTTATGCTAACTTTCGATAAATTGTCTGCGGTTCAGGTGTAGCTTGTTCTATTTTTAGAGGAAAACAATAGAACATTTTGTATGGAATGACGCAAAATATTCAAAAAAACATCTTCTTTTGTATATGGATATGAAGAACAAAGAACACTCTTACCTCAACTTGTTATTTTTTTTTGTGACCCAATTGCGTTTCATTTTTAAAAATCTTTCTCATACTATCATAAGAAGACGTAAAAAAGATGCATGATTAAGTGAAAAATATATTGACGTGAATTCCGACCCAAAAAAAATCCGAATTAGCGATAATATGGTGTTATCTGTATAAAAATAAGTCAGGACGGTTGGATACTTGCCAACAAAAAAAAAATATTTGCGTCAAGTTGTGGATTAATGGGTCTTGAGAAGTGTTCAAGGAAAATGGATAAGGTGGTGAGGATTTTTAACGGACCACAACAGAATAGGGCCCAATTTTAAACCGGACAATTTTTGTAGTATAGCTGAAAGTCAGGAAGTTATTCTCCGAGTGACTCATTTACAAATTTAGTGAATCAAAACTCTAGACGCAAAGATATACCTGGGTAATTATTAAAATCAGAAAGTATATAGAAATGAAGCAATATTTCTAAAATTTATTCTAAATTGGTAATATTTTTTGGACTACATGAATGAGTACGAGGTGTGCTCAAAAAGTATTGCGAATTTTGTGTTTTTTCAAAAATTATTTATTTATTCATGAATATCTATTTGGTCCCCTTTAAAGTAATCCCCATTAGATATTCTATACTTATGCCAACGGATTTTCCAATCTTCGAAGCACTTCAAAAAATCGGTTTTTTTAATCTTGTTCAGTTCCTCCTTCGATGCCGTCTTTATCTCGTCAATCGTAGCGTAGCGTCGTCCTTTCATTGACCTCTTCAGTTTAGGGAACAAGAAAAAGTCACAGGGGGCCAGATCTGGGGAATACGGTGGTCATTATTGTGTTGTTTTTGGCCAAAAAGTCGCGCACAAGCAGCGATGTGTGAGCAGGGGCGTTATCGTGGTGCAAAAGCTAAATTTTGTTCTTCCACAAATCCGGGCGTTTCTGGCGGATTGCTTCGCGTAAATTGCGCATAACTTGTAGGTAATATTCCTTATTGACCGTTCTTCCCTGTGGCAAGGACTCCTGATGCACCACGCCCCGGCAATCGAAGAAAACTGTAAGCAAAACTTTCACATTCGACCGAACTTGGTGCGCTTTTTCGGTCTTGGTTCGTGCGGCAGCTTCCATTGAAATGATTGATCTTTGGTTTCCACGTCATAACCATAAACCCACTATTCGTCAGCAGCTATGAACCTCTGGAGCAAATTTGGGTCGTCGCGGACAGTGTCCAACATCTCATTAGCAATGTTCATGCGATGCTGTTTTTGGTCGAAATTTAGCAATTTTGGTACGAACTTCGCTGCGTCCCGTCTCATGCCCAAATCATTGATAAAAATCGAATGGCACGAGCCAATCGATACGTTTAGGTCCTCAGCAACTTCTCTAACGGTGATTCGACGATTGGCCAATACCATTTTCAGCACATCATCAATTTTTTTCCATTGTTGTTGAAGTGCTCGGGCGTCCGGCACGCTCTTCGTCGTTCACATCTTCTCGGCCTTCTGAGAACATTTTGTACCACCGATAAACGTTGCTTCGGTCCAAGGTAGCTTCTCCGTATGCCACAGTCAACATTCGGAATGCATCCGCGCACTTAACTTCGTTTTTCACACAAAATTTGATACAGGTCTTTGATCAATTTTTTTTAATAGGTAAAAATCAAAGACGAACCAAACCCCGTGCAAGTAAAGCAGCTGTCAACAATTTAGTGAACATTCAAAATGGCAGAGCTTGTCGGCATAAGTGAGAGACATGAGTACCAACATAACGCCACAAAAAAAATCTTAATTCGAATATACGTAACCCGCGAAAATTCCAAATTCACGATACTTTTTGAACACATCTCGTATACTGAAACCGGTATAGATTTGCAAACTTTTGTTAATGAAATTTCTCCTCTAAACTGTTTTGCAAGCTTTTCTACGGCTCCATTAACAAACCCATTGTTTAGCCACTTTACACAAAATTGCACTCAAACAAGCTCTAATTTATTTATTCATTGCTACTTGCAGGACAAGCCTATACACTTGAACAGCAACAACAGCAGGAACAACAACAGGAACAGCCAGCCACCAAACAGCCCCAGTCATCCACAACACTATTAACGGCTGCGCATCAACATGATTGCAATCATGATCCCAATGCCTTGGGTCGTACATTGGTTAGTGCTCTGCACATTGGTTGCCTGCTCTCCTCGCTGCTTGACTCGGAAACATTTGGTCCGGAAAAGCGGCGACAGGTGATGAACGCACTCTATCGTTTGAATCGCCTTAAGGTGCATGTGCGTTCTGGTCGTTCAGCGCTACACTATGCCTGCTATAGGGAGGGCACTTTAGTGGGTCGTTATCCATCGTGTCAGTTTCCATCGGCTGCGCTGGCCAAGGCTTTGCTAGAGGTAGGCGCCGATCCAAGTGCTGTAGATGATGCGGGCAATACGCCTTTGCATTTGGCTGCTTCCCTGCAGCCATATGTGGAGCCTTTGGCGCATACGCTGCTCGAGGGTGGCGCGCACTTGGTAAGTGCCACTGTCCTAGTGTCAAGTTGCGCGTTTTTGTTAATCGTTTGATTTTTTTGCAGGATACAAAGAATGACGCTGGCGAGACTTTTGAAAGCTTGCTGGCGCCCACAGAGCTACACAAGATCATAGATCCCATGAAGTATACATCGCTGGCGTGTCTGTCTGCGCGTACCATTAAGAATCATAGCATCAATTATAAAGGAGCTGTGCCTGAGGCGCTCTATAAATTTATTGAGCTGCATTAGACGCAGCTGCTGTTACTGCGCTTACACCCGCCATCCATGCCAAGTTCTCAACAGACTTGGCATCTAAACATATTATATATATATAGACCTAACTACCTACTACTATATACATACATATATATAGCGAAGGAGAGAGATCAAGAGAGCGAAAAGGAATATATAGGAGCATGAGTGATGTAGCGAGTTACTAATGACTAGAAACTGATTTGTGATGCTTGCAAGCGAAGTGCAGTGGCTGCCGCTAAGTGGCTTGGTATTTCCGCCACCTGGACGCCAACAAGGACGACATTGTTGTCTCGACCCGATAAAAAAATTTAAAAATAAAACAAAGACAACGACGAATATTAAAACAAACAACAACACGAACAACCTGTCTGCTGTTCAGAATTTTGCTTGCAAAATAATTTCTATTGTGTTCTTAGCTAACTTTTTATTTTGTTTTGTAATATAATATAAAATTTATGAGTATGAGTATAATAGGTATACGTCATGGAGGAACTGCATGAACTGCTTATGTACTTGCAGCTGACCATTGTTATGCGTATTTAGTGTTTACACAAACAACCAAACCAATACTTTCCCTGCCGTCCCCTTTAGCCCCAAATAATTAGTACTACTTTTAACTAACTAAAGCAATAAAAACGTCAAACTTAAATTAATGGTATAGCAGGTTCTCTCTATTATTATTGGCTAAATATAACTTGACTTGTGTGCACTTCGAAACACTTAGCAGGACTAAACACAACAAAAAACTAACTCAAAAGCAGCACATACAGTGGTTTGCCTCTATAATTTTTGTAGCATATGGAATTTTGAAAAAATTTTAACTAAAGAGCGTTTTCACCGCTACTTTCACCAAGCAGTTTTGCTATTGCCTTATTAGCAATTTCGGAACAATGTTGTGAGGTAGCAAAATGCCTTCTCACAAATTCTACAGTGACAGACAGTCTCTCTATTGTCTTAAGATGATCTTAAAGAGTTCAGCTGATTTTCATACGTTTGTTGAAAATTACTATTTTGTAAAAAGAAAGAAGGCTTCCAGCTCTTTTTTTCTTAAAAAATCGGACAATACCCAAAAATTAAAAATCGGAAATAAAAAATGAGTTCGAGGTCTTTTCTCAAGCTGCTTCGTTTAGTAGATTCTGGGGTCTTATTGCCTTCTAGGACTAAAAGTATGAGATCCATTCTATTTTTTGTTCTCAAAGAATCACACAAAAATTGAAAATCGGAAATAAAAAGTTAGTTCGAGGTATTTTCTCAAACTGATCATTTCAGTAGATTGTGGGGTTTTATTTCCTACGAGGACAAAAAGTATGGAATATACAAATTTTTATGCAAAAATCCAAATTTAAAAAATATCGAAAACACAAAAAAGCTACAATAATTTTAGTGAGTGCCTTTGTTTTTATATTTCCAAGATTTTAAACAATTATTTTTAAATAAACACTAACTTAACCAAACTAAACTTTAAATCCTGATGGAATCTATAAACTTTTAAATTAGATACTTTTGATTATGCAAATTCCAATTGCTGCAGAATTTATAGGGTTTTGAAATTTAAAATATTTACGCTGTGAGCCACTGTAGCTTTGACAGCAAGCTTACTAATAGAACTTAAACCTACTAAATGTACTACTCTTATATATAAATAAAACACTGACTATATACACACATAAAGTATAAACTAAACATATGTAAAAAGAAATCGAAAGCATGATAATATGAAACTAACATAAACAGAATATATTAAGTATGTCAACAAGTTTATCGGGCCACACATTTGGCATCTACATGTTAAGTGTTTTTTTTTGTATTTGTTGTTGTATTTGCATTAGGGTGTGTCTATTTTATTTAGTTTGTTTATGCGAATCGAATAATCGAAATAACTTTTAGAAATGCAACTTGAAATTGTTTTAAGTGCAATTGTAAAATTTTTGTCATCAACATAAATTCTATGTCAAAAATTAAAAAAATACTCCGAATTATTTGAAGAGAAAAAAAATCGGACAAAGAAAGGTTTCAAATAGAAGAGAAATGAATGAGGAGCACCAGAGAGTACTAAAATACATAGAGGCGAAGTTTCTTTCTTGAGTGTAAGCCTCCAAAAGATTGCGCGCCAGATGGGCTCGGAAACAAATGTTTCCAAATGCTTTTACACCAAGCGTTCCCATCTGGCGCACAATCTTTCAACGAGGAAAAAAACTTTTTGAGTTATTTCACCTCTATATATTTTAGTACTCTCTGGGAGCACGATAACAATTGTTCGAAAAAATTAGGCACGCTTCAATCTTTTAAAAATCTTAAAGCAAAAGAAGCAAGCAGGTACCGAAGCTCCCTAGTTTACTCAGAACACAATTTTAAGAGAAGATGAAAATGAAGAGGAGCACCCTACAAAGAATCTTTTAAAAATCTTAAAGCAAAAGAAGCAAGCAGGTACCGAAGCTCCCTAGTTTACTCAGAACAGAATCTTAAGAGAGATAAAAGAAAGAGGACACCCTACAAAGAATCTTTTAAAAATCCTAAAGCAAAGACTAAGCAGGTACCGAAGCTTCCTAGTTTACTCAGAACACAATTTTAAGAGAAGATAAAAGAAAGAGGACTACCCTACAAAGAATCTTTTAAAACATCTTAAAGCAAAATAAACAAGCAGGTACCGAAGCTCCCTAGTTTACTCAGAACACAATTTTAAGAGAAGATAAAACGAAAGAGGAGCTACCCTACAAAGAATCTTTTAAAAATCCTAAAGCAAAAGAAGCAAGCAGGTACCGAAGCTCCCTAGTTTACTCAGAACACAATTTTAAGAGAAGATGAAATAAAGAGGAGCACCCTACAAAGAATCTTTTAAAAGTCTTTAAGCAAAAGAAGCAAGCAGGTGCCGAAGCTCCCTAGTTTACTCAGAACACAATTTCATTAATAGCTTTTTTGCTCTAAAATAAAAATGCGCTTATGTCATGAGTCATTAAAACTTTTTATGCCTAACTAATTTTAAATTTTATGGCACTACGAGGTCAAAAGTAATTATTTTCAAATGTTTGCTTTCAAGCAATTCCAAAAACTATTCATACTTTGAACATTACAAAAATAATTAAATGGTTTGATTATTCAAAAAACTTAAATGTGAAATATTTTAAAATAGCAAATATTACGACTTTTTTATATTTATGAATATATTGAGAAGCATATTTAAAGCAATTCTTGACTTAATCGAAAGCAATCAAATTTTAGGAAAGCAAAACGTTATTAAAAATTCAAATTTATTGAACAAAAGTTTAGTATTTATTTATGAGCAATATTAAACAACTAATTGAAATTGAAAATAGCAACTGAATATATCAGAGTTTTATATTGCTGAATTTTTTGGTATTTTTTTTATTTACTGAACTAATTAACGCAAAAATACCAGACTTAAACAAACAAAGCTTTGCACTAAATTATTGGTTTTAAATATACAATTTTTTAGTTAGAAAAAAATATTGCAAATGAGAAAGCAGCGTTTTGTGCCAATTTGCAATATTACTAAAAAATTTTAAAATAAATTAAAACAATGTGACAAGGGCAACGTAAAAAACACGAATTCTGAAATTTTAGTATTTTTTTGTGAGTACAAAGGACAGACTTAAACAAACAAAGATTTGCACCAAATTATTGGTTTTAAAAATTTAAATATTTTGTTAGAAAAAAATATTGCAAATGAGAAAGCAGCTTTTTGTGCCAATTTGCAATATTTTTTTTAAATTTTAAAATAAATTAAATCAATGTGTCAAAAAACACGAGTTCTAAAATTTTAGTATTTAGTAGTATTTTTTTTGTGTGGTCGAAAATACAAAGTATGCTTTGAAAACAAATTATTCAAATTAAAAAAAAGAAGCTAAATCAGTCAAAAGATTACTAAATCCTTTTAAAGATTAAATTTTTTAGATAGTAAAAATTATAGCAAATGAGAAAAAGAACAGATTTTAATACCAATTTTTTGTTTTTTTGTTTTAATTTTTGAGTTCTTTAAACAAATTAAAGCAATATGTGAAATATATACTGAAAGTTATGCAATTTTAGTATTTTCTGGTATATATCATTTGCAAATTTTATTAAATTATTTTAAAGATTAAATTTTTTAGATAGTAAAAATTATAGCAAATGAAAAAAAGAACACATTTTAATACCAATTTTGATTATTTTTAATTTAGTTTTTGTGTTCATTAAACAAATTAAAGCAATATTTAAAATAGCAATTGAAAGTTATAGAATTTTAGTATTTTTGGTATATTTCATTTATTAAGCCAATAAACGAGAAAATAACAAAATTCTTTATCATAGTATTATCCTAGTCTTCCATAACAGATTTCCTTGAATCTTTAAATCCACTTTAATTTGTGTACACAGAACCTGTAGCTCAATATTTTAGATTTACGTAGCTTAAGTTTTAGTCAACTTTGGAATTGTAGATGGCGGTGCTCTTGATAAGATCGGTAAATCTGTTAAAACGTTTTTCGTTCTCAGCCCAAACTTTTTTATTGTTCTTTTTAGTGATATTTTTAGCGTATTTTTATAACTACCAAAGCTACAAAGATATAACATTTTTCCAAATCTTTGGTCACGATTATACGATAGTAATGAACTACAATAGATGTCATATTATAAAATAAGTGATTAAGATTAGGTTTTATTTATGTAGAAAGTTATAGTTTGTGTAAAATGTTTTAATTTTACTTGTAAAAACTAAAGCGTCTACTTAAGAAAAATACTAAAAATGACGTAAAAACTTGGCCTGAGAATGTAAAATGTCCGTCTGTCTGTATAAACATCTGTATCTGTTAAGCTAAGGAACCCAATTTGTGAACAAAAATTAATATTTGAACTCTCTTTCTCCCAGCCATATTGAGTTTTCAGCAGATATGGTTTCAATTAGAACTAAATTTATTACTAAACAGGACGCAAAAACTTGGCCTGATAATGTATGTCCGTCAGTCTGTATAAACATTTGGATCTTGTGTGCTAAGGAACCCCATTTGTGAACTCATCGGTGATCAACAGTCCTAGGTCGAGAAATTTGAACTAATATGTAGAAAAAAATATACACTGTTTCTGGAACCAATTATTACAGAAACAAGATCATTTCCCTACGGAATATTATTAAGTACGTGACATAAACGTAGATCCTCGAGTAACCAAGAGTGGTATTTTCAAGACCCCTCCCTCTGAACGGGTCACGTATTTGCGTATGGTCTCTAAGGAGATAATATAATAAAAATTAATATTTGAACTCTCTTTTTCCCAGCCATATTGAGTTTTCAGCTTGGAATGCAGATATGGTATTCAATTAGAACCAAATTTATTACAATTTGGCCTAAGAAAAATACTAAACAGGACGTAAAAACTTGGCCTGATAACGTAAAATGTCCGTCAGTCTGTATAAACATCTGGATCTTGTATGCTAAGGGACCCGTTTGTGAACCCCTTTCCCCACGGGGATCAACCGTAGTAGCTCGAGAAATTTTAACTATTCGTGAAACCAAGTAATTAAAAAAAAACACTGTTTCTGGAACCAATAATTAAAACAAACAAGATCGTTTCCTTACAGAATATTATTCATTACGTGACACAAACGTAGACTCCCCGAGTGACTAAGCGTGGTATTTTCAAGATCCTCTACCTCTCCATCTGTAATTAGGTCACGTATCTGGGAATGGTCACTAAAGAGATAATATACAACAATTAAGATTGATATTTGAACTCTTTGTATACCCAGCCATATTGAGTTTTCAGCATTCGAATGTAGGTATGATTTCAATTAGGATCAAATTTATTATAATTGGGCCTAAATATCGGAAGCTATCGCAAAACATCGCGAAGTCTGTGCACCAAGATTTAACCCTGTTGAAGTACATTTATTTTTTGTAGTAATGGGACAGGATTCCTCAAAGCTACAAATTATTTGAAGCAAATGCTTATTACAATAAAAAGCGACCAGATCGTGAAAATTATAAAAACATTTCGACGAACGAGAGAACTTCCTACATCATCGCCTCAGTGCGCTACAGCGTCTTTGTGAGCTTTAAAGACTGAGGAGAGCTAATCTCCTTCCAGTAATAATTTAGAATACTTATCAATACTAAAAAATCTCCATTAGGACCAAATGCCTTATAATTCGGCCTAACCATCGCGAAACTATCGCAAGACATCGCGACGTCTATGTACCAGGTGCTTGTATCGATGTTGCAGCTAAGATTTTTTCTGTAGTAATGGGACAGGATTCCTACAAGGCTACACATTACGTGAAGCACGTGGCCTATTACAAAGAAAAGCGAACAGATCGTGAAAGTCTATAAAAACGTCGCAATGGGCTTAAAACCTCCATATTGACAACCTCTAGAACAACGCAAAAATCAGATTTGAAATTCATCGACGCGTTCTTGAGAACATTCGTAACACGTGAAACATAGAGTTTCTTTTATAAATATATATAGATTTTCGAAAAAGTAGAAGCTGAGAATTCCGGAGAATTTTCTACAAATCGTCTCAGTACAAACAGCATTATATATTTTTAACGTATAATGAAAGATAATTCCTTTTTGTAATAATTTGGAATACTTTCTGCTTTCGAAATTTAAGTAAATTTTTAAACTGTTTTTCAAGACTAAAAGAGATACTTTTATGATTAATATTCAAATTATACGACTTTTTCTGATTTTTGAGTAAATTTTACAGCGTTCTTCAAGCAATAAAGAGTTGTAATTTTTAACCGATTATTTTTAGCAAAAAAATTTCGTTTTTTCGATTTGCCTTGTCATAGTAAAAAGCACACCCCCAAAAGCAACGACATACTAAAATAAACCAGAAAACACACCAACACACACACTCGCTATATACACACACACACACACTTATATAAATATATATATTGTATCTATGTTAAGTTATGCAAATTATATTAACTATACACCTAACTACTATCTAGAATTGTAAGTTGCAGCCAAAAGCGGATAAAGTCGAATTTGGCTCCATTGAGTAACAACAACGACTAGAATGGAGAGCAGGCTTTTGTCTGTCTGTATTTGTTGCTATTTAATTACATAGTTTGTCTATACACACACCCTGTCTGTGTGTGTTTGTGTGTGTAGATATAACAAATCTTTAGTTTACAAATTTTCAATGTAAAAATATACAAAACGATACAAAAAAAAATACCAAAACTGATATGTAATTAAATAACTCGGGCTGAGCTTGTTATAAAAGGCGCCCAAACTGGGGCCCAAGCATAAGTAAGTTTCACCAGCATGAAGACGTTCATTTGGTTGACTTTGTTGTGCGCTGCCAAGGCTCAGGAGGGCATTGATACCTATGAGAACTTTTGCCATGAAATCCATATAGATGACGACGAAGTCGAGTCCAAGACACGCAATGCTATAAAGTCGCCTTTACAACGCTGGCCAGGACAAAAGCTCTACTATCGCATATCCAGCGATTATAGTGAGAGCGAGGCGGTAAATGTGCGTCTGGCTTTGGTTGCTTTCAACGAGCAGACTTGCCTGGAGTTTGAGGAAATGACGGGCAGCACTGCACCTGGCGGACGACGCTATGTCTACTATAAAAAGTCACCCAATATGTGCGGCACACGTGTGGGCTACATCCGAGCCGGTTTGGGTGCACATGATGTGCTGCTCACAGAGCGCTGCTTGGCGCAGCCCGGCGTCATACAACATGAGACCTTGCATGTTTTGGGCCTATATCATGAGCAAAGTCGTCCTGATAGGGATGAATATGTGCAGGTTGAGTACGATAATATACCGCGCAAGTATTGGTCACAATTTATGGCACAGCAGCAAACTACAACCTACGATGTGCCCTATGACTATGAAAGCATTATGCACTACTCCAAGAATGCCTTTGCCAAGGATTCCGCAAAGCCTACCATGCGTGCTTGGGTGGATGGTAAGCTGGTCGAGCGGGATATGGGGCAGGTTAGAGAACCATCGCTGGGGGATTGGACCAAGATACGCATTATGTACAAGTGTGACTAAGCCAAATAGAGAGAAAGAGTTGTAATTAAGTTGTTAATAAATGTGACGCTCTTTTTGTGGTTCTGGTGCAAAACTAGTGAAGATGTTTTCATGGGCTGTCAACACACTGTGCTTAATGCATTGCATTTGATTTGGCTGTGTCTGAGTGAACTCATTCGCATCAGTGTGTGTGTGTGCGAGAGAGTGAGTAAGTGTCAGTTAACTCAATAGACAGCTGGCTGAAGACAGGATAAGTATATGGACAAAGTGAAAGTGGCGAACGGCAGGCAGAGTTCAACATGCTCCGAGGCACTTAATGTGCACTAAGTGCTTAAACAGCCGAATAGTCCAAGAGAGTGGATGAGAGGGTGAGCGCCAGTGTGGTTTGGGTAGGGAGTAGAGATGGGCGCGTGTCGTGCTTCGCATGGTGACACGATTGCTTTTCCAGGAACAAATTAAAGCATTTATTTAAATTTCAATAATCAATATCGATCAATTATAATTATGCGTAGCGCAAAGTTTATACACGTTTCTCTTTGATGTTAGACGTTTAAGCATATATAGAAAGATAATTTAAAGCTTGATAATAATTATTTTTTGAACTAAATCCAATTGGAGTAAAATCAAAGTAGAAGATACAATCCAGGGAGAGCTGGAGAACGTTTTTAAACTCATTTTGCAATTCAGAAACTTCATAGAACTACTTAAAATTGAGAAATTTGATTCAAAAAACCAATTTGCATTTTGTAATCGCTTTAAGGGATTTAGAGGAATTTGCCAAATAGGTGAGATATTCTTAGATTCTTTGATTGTATTTATGATAATTTTAAGTTAGATGGTTTAATCCAAATAAAAACATACACGACTGGAAACGCGTTTTTGTTATATAATATATAAAAATTTCCCTTTAATTAGAATAGCTTAGTCGTTATTGATCTCAATCGAAAGGTGTAGAGTAGGGAGACCATTTTTGCAATATCTTACGATTTTATTAACTTTACATTTTTTTTAAATAAATGTAAAAATGTATTGCCCGATAAGTTTAGCATAAGGCTCACGCTAAAGCTAATTCTAGCACGCACTCTAATTTTAATTAGGTAGGAGCTGTTTACAAATAATTAAATAAATAATATGATTTCCTATAAAGTTACCTGTAAAATGTAAAAACGATTCGAAAGTATTTGATGTACCCGAAAATAAATCAAGGATCATAATTTTCGACTGTATTGCCTACGTAAACTTTAAAATCTTGTTTCCAATCAAACAAGTGAAGGTTCAAAAAGTCTATTATCAATCTAAACATTATTTAAAAAAAAATAGAGAGTAGTTGAGTAGGTTGGCCATTTTTTTTTTAAAGATGATCTGAAAGTATTTGATAGACCCGAAAAAAGATCAAATGTCATAATTATCACGTTTTCCATTTTTGACTGTATTGTCTACATTAGCTTTAAAATCTTATTTCCAATCAAACACATGATGGTTCAAAAACTTCCATAATACTCTGTACCACTAGCTTGCAATAAAATCCGGTTCCTTCACAAAAAACCAAAAGCAGAAGAATTTTTAGCAAAAAATTTTTTTTTAACTGTTCGTTCCTATGGGAGCTATATGATTTAGTCAACCGATTTCAATAAAATTTGACACCGTGATTAAATACCTTAAAAGAGATCTGAATGCCGAATTTAGTTCAAATATCTGTACAAATAAAAGAAACACATCGAATGTTGTATAAAAACGTTTTTTTGGACCGATTGGTCCTATGGAAGCTATTCGATATAGTCAACCGATTTGGATTAAATTTAGTACAGTGCTAAGGAACTATAAAAAACTCACGAATTTGGCCCCAATACCTTAACAAACAATCGAAACACAATAAATTTAGTTCAAAAATCGATTTTTTGGAGCTATATGATATAGTCTACCGATTTTCTTCAAATTTGGTACATTGCCTAAGTGCTCTAAAAAATTTCCAAATTCCTAATCAAGTTACGATATTTTTATTAAAAAACAAAATATAGGGATTTTTGATTTAAAAAAGGTATTTTGGCCGATCGGTCAACCGATTTTGATGAAATTTGGTACAATGCTTGGGAACCATAAAAAATTAAATATAAAATAAATACCAAATTTGGTTACGATATCTTCATGAACAAACGAATTATCCATCTAAAACCTTTTTTTTTCGAGGTCGCCTCAAACACCCATATGGGAGCTATATAATTTATCCCCGATATCAAAAAAAATTAAATAAACTTGTTTCCTATGGAATAATATGGGATCTAATGTGAAAGTTTAGTTGCTCTAGCTCTTACCATCTCTGAGATCTAGGCGTTCAAACGGACAGACGGACATGGGTATATCGGCTTCTCTATTCACCCTGATTATATTTTAGGTAACTTTGCGGTGTCTCTGACGTCTCCTTCTATATGTTACATACATTTTCGGCTTGCACAAACTTAATATACCCTTGGTACCATACGGTACAGGGCATAAAAAATATAGAGTCGGCCAGAATAAATTTTGTAAGGTCTAAAACTAATTAAGCTAATCAGCTAACTAATCGTTACCCTAGTTTAATAATTTTAAAAAATTATGGTATACTTAACATTTAGCATTCGTCTTCGTAGTAGAAAGACATGCAAAGATCGGATATGCAGTCAAATAATTTTTTCATGAAACGGAATTCGATTTAAAAAATAAAAAATTTTCGAAAATAGAAAAAAAAAATTCCTTTAATACAAGTATATCTGGTTATACTAAACTGATTCTAATAGTTTTTTTACTTGACTGCAGATAACTGAATTACCCATCGATTATATTTGAAATATATTTTTGTCAAACTGACGATTGGGTCGCTATTTATGCATTCATATGAAAATTTTTTTAAGTTCCTTGACATATTTTCAGGACCATCAAATACTTTCGGATTGTCTTCAAAGGCGCTATATGCAGGTAAAATGGAAACTTCTTAGGCAGTAACGTTATCAATATCAATGGTTTAAAAATTTCCCGTACCAGATGCGTTCCTTCCATAGTAGTAGAGCTTTGCTAAAAAGACTAAGGGAAATATGAGAAGATAGCAAGTGCCACAAAATGAGGATTTGGGATCACACAAAATCGAAAACGATCATAATTCATTCGTGTTTGTTTCATGAAGCCTGGCTTATTCGTGAATATTGCGTCTTGTCAGTCAGTATGAATTCCAAATTATCTAATTAAAAGAGTTTTTTAGATGCAAATTGTAAGATTCTTAAGCAATTAAACTAAATAAGGAGGTTCACTATAGTTCAATCTACTAATGCAGTGTAGAGATGATATTCATTGCTCTTCGGCCCACAAATCTAATGATCGGTACATTCAGGGCCGAATTTAGAAATTTGGCGCCCCTAGGCAACCCTTTTTTCTACATTTTTTCCAACGCAATAATTTTTGAATTAAAATCATCTCATTTGCGAACGATGCTTCGATATCTTTATCTTAGAAATTGATTAATTCAGTTGATTTTTCACGAATTTCTTTTTCATTCAAACAATGCATGTCTGTGATGACTGAACATTTTTCATAAAGAACTTTGTACGCTACCTCTCTTTTTTGTAATTCCGATGAAATTCTGTCTAAAATGACATTGAAGGTATTTATTCTAAAGTATTCCCGACCAACAAGTTCAACTTCTCCATCTCTTAGATTCACCGCATCTTAGTTTCCTTATCTTCTTTCGCGTAGTAGCCGTCTTTATATTCTTGCAATAATAAGCGCATTCTCTTCATACAAACTTATTGAATACTTGATATGAGGACAATCTCGAGATTTTTTCATATCGATTTTGGTCATTTTTAACTTCTACCGACGGCGAATAAAGAGGCGGTGTTATAAGTTTCCGACGTGATCTGTTGCCCCCAGTGATTTGCAATTCTAGGTAGTTGTTTATACTGTATTAAATGGTGAATTATGTGCCTGAGTGTTGTTAGTACATGATTGATGAATAATACTGCGATAATAACATGCCAGTATTATGAACAGTTGTTTGGGGAATTTTATGCATTACAATTAGTTGGGACATTGAGAAACATTTCTATAATACTGGTAAAATGTCCGATTGGCCAAAAACCGATTTTGGTGACCTATTGACCTTAAATATCTTGACGACAGGGTCACGATACTCATTGGTACTTCGAAAGTTAATTTTAAAATGTCAAAGCCGTTTTTCATATCAAGTTTGAACTCTATCATCTTCTCAGTCCCGAGGAGTTAGGTTACTGGCCATTTTTCGAGGTACTGTTTACTATGGCGAACATGCGAGGTACCATCACTAAATTAAGTCATGACTTCTGCAGCTCTAAAAGTTGCAGCATTGTCTGTCTTTCATCTGTGGCAGCAGAATCTCCACGAATCGCATGACATTAGCACTTTTTTTTCAAAAGAGGTACGATCACTTTTAAATTTAGAACTGATAAATAGATTAAAACTTAAAGGAACAATTACCAATATAGTTTTTTTTAATTTAATATTTTACTTGTCATGGTAAAAAAAAATCGCGTCAATATCTTTATTCGTTTAGAAGATATGGCTTAACTAAAAATAGTCCAAAAATGAAAAACACGGTATTCAATTATCGATAACTCGATAAATAATCGGAATTTTGGAATAAAATTTGACGTGGTTACTCATAGCTAGTAACTCTACCAACTGTGTAAAAGCCATCAAAATCGGAGAAGGTCGCCAAAAAAGTGGCCCGCTTCACTTATTTGCGCCGAAATATATTTTATATTTATTAGAAACTCAGTGAGAAAAACCAAAAAAAATATATGAATTAGACAGTGCAGTGCCCAAAAATGAATAAACCTGCATTCATGCTACCAAAAGGGTATTTGCCACAAAATCGACATCGATATTTTAAGAACAATATAGTATTTAAGAAAAACAGGGTGATAGTTTTATGAATCATAGATTACAACCCTCATTTAGCATTAACGTTGCCGTGAATCGTGAAAAAGTTGGTCTAAATCTTGATATATAATTAATGTTGCTTTTTTAAGCAACTTAACTCTCTACAAGTCTTATGGGTGGTGATATTATCAGAATACCTTTATTTTTCCTATAACTTTTTAAAAGAAATCTAAATTTACAAAAATAGGCTTCATATGCGGTTATTTTCGTGTTGCATCAAAACTCACCACACTCCCACCACTAGTTGCTAGAGCTGAAGGGGAAGGGACAACATTTGATGAAGCTGAACTGAAGTAAATCTCTCAACACTCTTTGAATTTAGTTGCAATGTGGTAAAGTGAAGATGTTAACACTTAACTCATACCAACAAACATTAAATAATTTTTATAAAAACAGCAATAAACACGTGCGTGTGTGAGTGCGTGAGTGTGAGTGTATTGGTATTGTAAATATGTCAACAAATTGCTAGCGGCTTTCATAAAAATGCCACAAAACTAAGAGAGCGCACCAAAGTTGACCTAGGCGCGCATTGGAAGTGTAAGCAAAGAACAATAAAGTGAAGTTTTCGAAAATCATACAAAGAGCGCATGGAAGGCCTAGCAATGCCGCACAAGTTTTGTACCACTGTGCACAGGCCAAAAGGGGAGAGAGCGCGCGAGCGTAAGCGCACGAGCTTTAGCTCTGGTGCTCTCAGCATTTGAAAGCGCTTTGGCTTTGACTTCGTCTTCGTCGTCAAAATGGCAGGTGGCAATGACAGTCGGCTCGTGTCTATGCTTTCAGTGTATTCAGTGCAGTCGTTACGTTCGGACGTTCTAACGCTTCAAAGCAGCGCCGTCGCTTGTGTAAGGATATAAGAACACACACGTACACAGTCACACACACACACAAACAAGCATACACTCACGCAAACATACATACAAACACTCTCGCGACGCGTGTGAAAGTAAAAGTTGTTAAAAGTGTAGCGCATATTAAAAATAATAAGTAATAAGAGTAAATAATAAATGGGCATCAAAGAGAAGCTGAGCTAAACCAAAGGCAGAGAAGAAGAAGACACACGCATGTGCTCATGTGTGTGAGTGTGTTAGTTAAGCCTGCTGCGCCTAGAGCCAAAATACTTAACAAAAATGTGCAATAAAGTGCAAAAATGTGCGAGCAAAATGCCGAGACCGCCCGGATAAATTTCTGTCTTTTAATTAAGCAAATGAAAATGCAAATGTGTTAAATATGTATACAAAAAAATAAAAAAAATATATATAATGAAATTTGGCAGTCAAATAAAATGCAAATTTTGTCGGGCGCGTTAATAATGCTTTCAATTATTTATAAGCCCAATTTAAGGCAAACGCCTACCATGGCTCAGGCTGCCAACAAGTTTTACAACGCGATTCTATGCAAATTGTTGGGTACTTTTTCAAGTTGCAGCTCTCTGAGCTAAGAGCAGCTCTCTAACACACTTATGTACAACTTGCCACATGCGGCAAGTCAAGGCCAGTTGAGCTGGGAAAGCAAAAAAAAAAATAAAAAAATGAAAAAAATATGGCGCATAAAAATGGCCGCAGTTTGTTTGCCTAGCTGTGTTGATGTGTGCGTGCGTGTGAATGTGTGTGTGTGTGTGAGTGAAGGCCGTACTTTTTGCCACAAGTAGCTTAAACGCTTTAAACACATATATATAAAAATATATACACATATATATTTATATGCTAAACTAAGCTAAGAAAATCAAAATCCAAAAAAATATTAAAATTGACTTTGCCTAAATTTGCGTGGAAAATAAACAGATTTGTTTGCTGGCCAAGATTGGCATAAACTTCATTTGGGCACGGCCCTGAGGGCGCACGGGCATACATAAATTAAACGCAAATGAAACCATAACAATTTGCATTCCTAATAAAAACGTTTGGGTCCTCTACACATACGCGACAGACAAAAAGCCGAGAGCAAACATTAAACGCAGCGTGTTAAGCAAAAACTTTTAAACATGTCAAAACAAAATATATACAGTGCATCCGCAAAAGTATTTCTGCATATGCTTAGTGTAACCAGAAAAAACGATAAAGGAGTATAATCTTGTTTGAATTTTAAAGTTTTATTTTAATATTATTAATTTACTATTACTTTTGGACGATTTTCGAGTAAATATGTTTTTTTTTTTTTAAATGAGGCCACAAACCCTCTTTGGAATTCAAATCCGAAACGTATCCGATTCTTGCATGAGCAGCAAATTTACCAGTTCTTAGGTATACTTGTTAACAATTTTTCATTTAGAGCTGCTTTTGTACGATTTTACAATACATTTTTTTCTCTATGAGATTTATTTACGAGCTACATTTGAAGTAGACATATAATCTTGTGTGAGCAGAAAATTAACCAGTTCATAGTTATACTTGTCAGTAATATTTCAATGTTTTTAATGCGTTGTGTGAGTTTTACTATTTCCAATTTTTATTTTTGTTAAATAGGTCACAAACTCTTTATGGGATTTTTTTCCGAACTTTATCCGAAGTAGCTCCCATTTCTACAATATGTCTAGATACATACTGACATTTGCAAGAACTGTAAGAAAACTAAAAGCAGCTCCGGAGATTATTTTAATCGAAACTTATTATACAAAAATATTTTTTTTCTAGTCATAATCTTTGGACAAAAACTTTAAAATATATTGATATATTATTTGAGTTCTGATATGCACAGAGTTATTTGCGGTTTTAGGAACTTATTATCTAGTTTAAATCGCCTAGAACTTAGCAACTAGTTTTTTTTTTCGAATATTTATTAATGGAAATCAGATCTAATATTTATGAAAAGTAAATCACTATACACTTAAAAAGGCCTTTTGTGTGGTATCATTTAGATTACTCTACTATATGTACAATATTTAAAAAATCATAGTAGACTCTACGACGTATGACACGCCTTCTGAGGTCGTTTGGAAGAAGGCGTTTTAGGCGTCTTCTCGGTCTATGACCGGCCATGGCACATGCAAGCGCGTTCGGATGGTTCCTAATTCGATTAGCGTACACGGTCGCTAAGATTATTCAATATAGCACCCACATAGGCGAATGCCTAGATCTCTTAGTGAAGGCTTCGATTTCGGATATACCAAGGGGCATCCGCAATTTTGCGCACAAGTTTTGTGTAGATAAGATTTGAATGTTCTTAATATTTGACTTTGGAGCTGTTCCCCAGATTTGAATGCCAGACCAAGTATAATTAAACCTTATAGAATTATTTTATTATCCAAAGATAACTTGCTATTTCTACCAAGTAGCCACTCCATTTTGCCAAGTTTGGTTCTACATCTTGCTGTTATTATTTTAATGTGGTTCCTCCAACATAATTTTTTGTCGAGGTGAATTCCGAGATACGTGTGTGATGTTTTCATTGGAATTATATCTCCATTTAAAGTAAGCGCAGGACTTGGGTAAAAATCTTTACTTTAAAAAAAATATCGGAAATTCTGCGCTTATCCAGAATATGCGGTGTCAAAGAAGTCTTATTTTCTATGCTGACATTTATAGTAGATACTTCATTTTTAATAAAAAATAGAGTGCCAAAAGCTCTTATAAGCTCTGCATTATTTAAGCATTTTTAGAAACTTTTAGCTTTAAGAAAGTCTATTTTTCCTAGATAAAGATTCTAGATTCCTGCTTGGAAATCTTTTAAAAAAACCGTCGGTTTAAATTTTATTATTATATGTTTTTTCCTATTTTAATAGGAAATCTCTAAAAAAACGGCGGCCATTTTTAAGCATTTTTAGAATCTTTTAGCTTTGAGAAAGTCTATTTTTTCTAGATAAAGATTCTAGATTCCTGCTTGAAGTCCAAAAGCTCTTATAAGCTCTGCATTATTTAAGCATTTTTAAAAACTTTTAGCTTTAAGAAAATCTATTTTTCCAAGATATAGATTCTAGATTCCTGCTTGGAAATCTTTTAAAAAAAACCGTCGGTTTTTATTTTATTATTATATGTTTTTACCTATTTTAATAGGAAACCTCTAAAAAAAACTGGCGGCCATTTTTAAGCACTTTTAGAAACTTTTAGCTTTAAGAAAGTCTATTTTTCCTAGATAAAGATTCTAGATTCCTGCTTGGAAATCTTTAAAAAAAAACCGTCGGTTCTTAATTTTATTATTATATGTTTTTTCCTATTTTAATAGGAAACCTCTAAAAAAAACTGGCGGCCATTTTTAAGCATTTTTAGAAACTTTTAGCTTTAAGAAAGTCTATTTTTCCTAGATAAAGATTCTAGATTTCTGCTTGGAAATCATTAAAAAAAAACCGTCGGTTTAAATTTTATTATTATATGTTTTTTTTCTATTTCCATCTAAACCCTAAAAACCGGCGGCCAAAGATAAGATACATATAGTATCTTATCTTTGGCCGCCGTTTTTTCAGAAGTAAGTAAATTTTTAACAAACTCGAAGAGTTTCCTGAAAATCTTGAAAATATAATGAAAAAGAGATTTTCTTGTTGCACTTAAAGGCCCTTTCGTAAAACAAAGACAATAACGACAAATTTATTTCGGACTTGATTTAAGTTGCAAGTAAAATATGATAGAACAATAGAATACGCCACAAATATTTCTGTGGAAAAAATAAATCTTATTTTTATTGCTTTAATTTATTAATTTATTAACATTTTAAGTTATTTTTTCCATTGTCATTTGTATGTAAAATTGAAACCAAAACGCAGCACAGCCTTTTAAAATTCAAGTTTCTTAGGCTACATGGTTGGCAGCGAATACTTTTGTGATACACTGTAAAGCATCAGAAAAATACAAAAAAAAAATGTATCTGAAAAAATAAAAAATGGGCTGACGCATATGTAAACAGCTGTACCCACACAATGCTAAATAAATGTGGCCGCAGTTTACGTACACAAACACACAATGACACACACACACACACACATATACACAGATTGACTGACACAACACACACACTTGAAAAAAGGGATAAAGAAATAATTTTTACGCACACTGCGCCAAAATGTATGCTACACTTTTTACGCTTCAAGCTCTACACGCGCTTCCAAGTTTTGAACTGACAACGGAAACAACTGATGAGCAGGAAGAGTTCAAGCAAAGCATCCTTTTTTTTGTGTTTTTTTTTGTGTGCTCCTTCGTTTCATTTCGAATGCTTTGCGGACCCAAATATTTCATATTTATATCTTCCAAACCTACAGCAAAAATTAACAGTTGACAGATTTAAAAGCATATTTAAAGGTAACTCACATTGGCAACGTTAAATACAATTTAATCAAAGTTAAATGCCATTAAAATAAATAACAATAACAACATCAGAAAAAAAGTAATAATAAAAGGACTAAGAGAAAAAATAATAACAAAACCAAAAACAGCAACAACAGGAACTGGAACAGCAGCGAGAACACAACAAAATCAACTAATTGCAATAACAATTTCTGTTTTATCGAGTAAAAGGTAAGCAATTATTTTTATGAGCCAATTACTAGATAATTTGCTATTTAATGGAAATAACACTAGTAATCAGTACGTTACAAGGTAATCAGTTAAGCAGGCAGTATTTGAGTTATAGGCATATAAAAATAACAAAAAAATGGCCTAGATAAAGTCGAGCAATATCGACTTTGATATATGAGCAAGTCGGGGCGTTGTCTGACAGTGGAATAACGTATACTCTGATTCCAACACAAATTTGTTTTTAAGGAAAAACAATTAAAGCAGTCTAACAAGCATTGATAAGTTTCCGGCCTGACCAAGAAAAACAACGTTTTTAAGATTTTTTTTTTATTTCTCAACATAATATCCTCCAAGGCTGATACATTTCTCATAGCGGTGTTCTAGTCTAGTAATGCCATCTATATAGACTGATTCGTCAAGCTCCTCAAAATACCCATTTAAAGCTTCGATTACTTCTTCATTGTCCGCAAATCTCTTACCGCCAAGCCATTTTTTGAGGTTAGGAAACAGATAATAGTCACTCGGGGCTAGGTCTGGAGAGTAGGGAAGGTGCGGCATCAATTCAAACTTCAGATCGTTGATTTTAGCCATCGCAACGATTGACTTGTGCGCTGGTGCGTTATCGTGATGAAACAAGATTCTTTTCTTCGCCAGATGAGGTCGTTTAATTTTCACCTCGTGGCTCAAACGTTGCAATAAGTCTGCGTAGTATTGACCAGTGATAATTTTACCCTTTTCAAGGTAATCAATGTATATAATACCTCTTGCATCCCAAAAAACAGTAGCCATAACCTTGTTCGCTGAAAAAATTAGTTTTTGCCTTCTTTGGAGTTGGTTCCCCTGGTCCAATCCACTGTTTAGACTGTTCTTTGGTTTCAGGAGTGTAGTGGTGGACCCAAGTTTCGTCAACGGTTATGAATCGACGCAAAAATTCGCTTGGATTACGCTTATACAACGTCAAATTGAAGGTTGAAATGTTTTTTCGAATTTTTTTCCATTTTCAAGAAAAACACAGAGGCCTCTTGTTCAGTGTGCTCTCAAATCTAAACTAACATGGCGATCGGGCTGAAACTATAGCTACAAGCTATCTAAGGATGGTACTATAGAACGCCACCTCAAGGTAGGCCTAGTGGCGCCATCTCTTGGTCAGGCCGATAAACTTATCAATCCACCCTCGTAATTTATTCAAAGTCTGCTTTTGTTGCTTTAGTAAAATCAGTTTTCATTGGAAAACTATAATGAGATTTATAACCATCACTTCCGTAAGATTTAATCCCTTTTAATGTAATTCTTGGAATAATTTAAAGGTCACTTATTGTGACAGCAACATGCGTGCAATCTATTTTTGATGATTTAATTGCAAAAAGCTGAATTAATTGGAAAACTATGATGAGATTTAATCCATTATTCGTAGAAATACATATAACAATAATAATGTTTACTACAATGTTTTCATAATGTGAATATCATTATAAAATTTACCACTAGCTAACTCTAGGCCTGAGTTAGTTCATAAATAGCTATTTTTCCATTCGTCTGTACTTCGAAAACATTTATTTTTCAAATTTAAACACAACTGCGCATAGTTGTACCCTTTAAATAAATAAATATTTATATTTCTTTAATAGCGCCCTTTTCAAAATGCGAAGGAAACCTGAAACTCTTCCACACCCTACTCGTGGCACTGCTTTAAGCAGTTACTTCGATTGCAGAAGTTTTGGTTTTTATCGACAAAAGGTTGACATTGTTTTGTTCATAAGCCGTATTTTGGCAAACTTGTCGAGCTTGATGAATCCAAAGCTTCTTTTGTAAAGCATTTCTGAGCTTCAAATTTCAACAAATCGCATTTTAAGTCTGACTTAAATTTTCATTGCGCGAAAAGTACATTTAATGGCATTATGTTTCCAAAAAGAGTTGTATCCTTTCGTTAAATGGCTCAAGGATGCTGTCTGATCAAAAACCGCACTATACTGTAGGAATCTTTGCATGCAATGGAGGCTGTTGAAATTGCTGTGATTTAATCTCTCCTCAAAAGTGTCAATTTCGCATATTTGTGCAAATATTTAGCCAAATGAGCGATTGAAGGGGATGAAGATGAAATTTTTACTCAAATTGGTAATTATTTCCAAAAAGCATCATAATAATGCAGTCAAAGCTGTAATTTTTTGACGCTTTTGTAGATGTATAAAAATATTTATATAAAGTAGGGAGCCGAAGGTGCTATGCTCCACTAGGAAAGAAGGACGACAGTAGTAACATTAAGTAGAATTTTAAAATTATTTTTAAGCAAAAAGGGAGAAATAGGACACTGCTTGGGTGAAATAGGGCACTGCTTCGGAGAAATAGGACACTGCTTGACTTTGCACGTTACACATTACACATTACACATTTTCATCAAAAAGTAGAACACGATTTTAATGCAAGGCTAATTTTAATTGCGTTTATTTGTTTTTTTATGAGTGCAGTAACTTAAATTCATCGGAAGAATGCAATCCAATTAGGGCCCGTTGTTAGTCACCACTGGGCCCTACTTTTGTCTCATTGACTCCGACTGTACCTTTCTTCAGTCCTTTTGATTATTTTTGTAAGGCAAGCATAACTTCCATAAATTAAGGTCAAAAGACCAGCTTTTCTTACACAAATTTGTATTATTCAATAAGCCACACACTTGTTGAAATTTTGGCGTTCATAAAGACTAGACTAGATATCTTTCTCGACCCGACTATAGTATTCCTGCTTATTAGCTTTAATAGGGTCGGTACACCCTTCTACTCCTCTTAAATACATTTGAACATACCTAATACAACCTTTTATTCTATACGCCTCTGATACAAACACCCCTTCTGCTAACCAGACTGATTCTTGTTAGCCAATTTCATTTGTGGTAAGCTTAATGACAAACTCATATACTCGATATATAATACCATGATTGAACAACAAGTTGTGGTCTGCTAGAGTTGGTCAACGATTGTTGGCCTGGTCACTTGGGTGGGCCTCACTTAACTTGTTAAGTAATTTAATTATGACCGTATGTACGGGTTATTCGCTTGTTGACAGAACGCGGATTTGCTGAAGGGCTACGGCTTATAAACATGAGTTTTCCATCGGGTATGGGGTTAGGTAATCAATATATGGTTGCATATAAGTAGGACGATATCCTTTAGTGCTGTATAACATGCGCGTAGTAAATGTTGGCAAATAATATAGATTGGTTCCAATTAAGATGTTATGACGACTCCAAGGGGTCTATTAAGTTTTCAATTTTATGAATTTTACGCTGGAGCTTCAAGTTGATGATAAATATAGGTAATTAAGTGACACACTTTACTAAATAATGTAAATCGAATATAGTTGCGATGTCTAGTTATTTTAGTAGTAAGTAGTACAGTACAGGAAAAAAAAAAATATGGATACCGCACCAAAAATGTAATGAAATAAATCGTTTTATTGCAAATTATTGGGTAGTCACTTTTAGTGACTAGTTTGAAAAAATGTATATATAAATAATATAACCAGGGCCGTAAAGAGAATATCCGGGCCCCGGGGAAAATCTCGGATCCGGGTCCCTATCAATTTTTCTTAAGTCTTTTTTCTTAAATCGAAGTGTGAGATCAACATAAAAAAAAGTACAGAAAGGATTTCTGAGAGAATTGATGATTTGATAAAATCATAATAATGAATTTCATAAAACGCCAATGCAGATCTAAAAAAACCAAACTCAAAAAAGTTTGAATTTGATATATACTAAGTTAGCCTTACATATGTTTCACAATAACCGTCAAGATGCTTAGAATTTCGCCTTCCGTGCTTTAGCTGACGTGAAAGTCGAGTATCTTCAAAGTCGAGCTTTCTTGCTAACTCAGATTGCAAATACACAGTTGCCAATCCTGAGACTTGATTTTTACCGAATGATTCTCGAGTCCGGGCCGCTTAGATAGCTTCGGCTCCGGGGGAAAAGTCCCCGATGGGTATTTTATATTTAATCACATAATATTTTCGAAATTTGTTAGTAATGGTTTATAAATAATAAATTGGCAAGAGAGCTCTGAAATGCTCGCTGTCGCATATTCCATTATATATATTGTGATGAAGCAAATATTTTAAAAGCCATTTATTTGTAAACGATTCATTTTATAGTTTTAGGAATTCAAAGAATTAATTATTTTATTATTTTACTTTTTAAATTATTATTACATTTCCAAGAAATATTAAGCAGAAATAAAATATAGAAATAAAAACGAGGCTTCAGAGTTTGGGCTTTTTTATTCTGATAAATTTTATAAATGGACTTATTCCACAATAGCATTACACATCAAAGGCTCAGGACATAATCTTTGGATTCTAATTTATAAGGGAATGTTATAAAATAAACAAAATTGCTATTTTACAAAAAACATTCAAATTTATTAAATAAAAAAAGTATATATATTTAGCCCTTTGACCATTAAATATTTAGATACAATCTGTCATAAAGTCTCAAGATTAACATTCATTGCAAAAAAAAATTTTTAAATTTAAATTCTATTATTTAAAAGTATTAAATATTCATTTATATATATGTATATATATATATATATATAAGAATATATAAATAGTGAAATAATTAGAATTTAAAAAAAATACCTTTAACCTTATGATATTTTAGTAAAAAAAGAAAGTAAAATCCAAAAATTAAATACTATTTTTGGTGATATTTAAATTAAACTTCTTGTCTCCAAACTATAAAAGCAATTTTACGACGATTTTTTAATGATACTGAATTTTTCTTGGCGTTAGATTGTCAAGAAAAAAAATGTATGTAAGATACATAAATACTAAGACATTGGTTATAAGCGCAGTGATTTATTTCGCTTTGTTGTGCTTACAATTCACAGCCTATTAAAGCAGAAGGTATGTTATGTCGCAACTATTACAAGTGCTAATTTTATGATAAGTTTATTCTTCTTAAATATTTAAAATTGATGTAGTTTGCTATTAGTAAGTTCACTTTTATGATGTGGATCTATAATATGTCTTCACTAGCCAATTGTGAGTTATCGACTTAAATAGGCTCCAAAACGATTTTCTAGAGATTTTGTTCCTCTTTAATATTAGGCTACAACTGTGCCGCCGTTTTCCAAAATATGGCGCTTGTAGCCAGTAATAGTTCAAATAAATCAAAGCTGTTTTCCATCAGTTTTAACATCGATAAATATAATCTTACATCGATATTAGTTAATTTTTGTTTGCGTCATATAATAGTTACACTTAATTAAATATGTAAACTTATAAACCGAATTCACGTCATATTCGGGAGATTTTACTTTTTCATTTCAACATGAAAAAATCGGCGGCTGAGGCTCATCGGGTTATTTCAAGTACTTATGGTGATGATACTATTAGTGAAAGCACGTGTCGCGAGTGGTTCCAGCTCTTTTATTTAATTAATTTAATTAAAGTATCAAAAAAAATGAAAAAGCCTATTTTGACTCAACAAGGTACCATTTTGCAAAAAACCCTTTTCGAAAAATAAAACAGGAGTGATGCGGAAATCAAAAATGAACAAATTGCATTCGTTTTTGCGTGTTTTTAATATCTTCTAAAAATTCCCTTTCTCTTAGTTGGCTCACATTTTGAATACTTCAAATCGTTTACATTTTTGTTTGATTAAATTAATGCTAGTATGTTACCTTATTATTTTATCATATAAATTAATTAACAAATGAAATCGGTATTGATAGAATCTAAAAATATTAAAGAATAACAGGTGGGCTGAAAAGTTCTTAGATCTGGAGAGTACGCTGGATGCAGAAGCAATTCCAAGCCAAATTCATGCAATTTCGCTATCGTTTTTGTTGATTTGTGCTACGGCGTTTTTGGTCGATTGTGAGCCTGCGCCGCACCCACTTAATATAGAGCTTTTGCATGTCCAAATATTTATGCACGATGTGTCCAGAATGTTCCTTTGATATCTTCAGAGTCTCAGCTGACTCGATCAACTTCACTTTACGTTCATCCAATATTATTTTGTGGACTTTTTTGACGTTTTCGTCCGTAACAGCCCTTTTGGGCGTCCACTGCGTGCATCGTCTTCGGTGCTTTTTTTCTTAATGCTTTAATTTTGGGAAACCACTTCCTTTCCATTGATTTTGCTGGTACAGAGTCCCAATAATGTTCATCAAGCGAAGTCCGTGCTTCAACAGTATTTTTTGTTCGCCAAAAACCAAGTTTTAACAAACACACAAAATTCGTTTTTATCCATGTTTGTCATAATAACAAAGTTATCTTCACTCAGAATGGTGTATCTCATTAACCAATAGTCCGACAGCTGTCAAATTTATTCACGAATCTTTTGAAGGATTGTACTAAGTAAAACTCATACGGATTTAATTCTAGTGACGTCATATATGGATCAGCCCACGAGCTTTTCAGCCCACCTAGTACTTCAAAATTATTTTGATTTAAATGACGTGAACTTTAGCATCTATTTTGAGAAGTAGTCGGTTTCCAGTTAAATAAAAAAAAATATTATTATATTGATATTTGTTTTTGAAGGATAGAAATCATTTTGGTTTAATATCAAAAACGAATAAATAATAAAAGGTAACCAGGTCACAAAATGAAAAAACTTCAATGAAAAAACTTCAAACTTCAATAAATATTAATCTTTGTCTCTAATTTTTAGATCAAATTATATTAATATACTAATAAATGTAGTACAATAGGTATATAGTATTATATAGGTATTTATATTGGCAATATTAAGTGAAGCGGGCATTTGTTTTTACAAAAGTGCGAATTATCGACAACTGAATAAGAAGTATTTAGATTTAATATATCCAAAGCGAATATCTATTTTTTTGATTAATTTTATTTATTTTATGCAGCTTTTTGTCTTCTGACTCTATAGCGCATTTATGACTTAGAACCTTAACAATGAATTGGCGAACTGCCCTTGTAACAATAAGTATCAAACTTATCTATAACTTCACATTTATGACTATTTACAATTACAATTTAAAGTTTTTAAAGGATTAAATCATTGCGAGAATCTAAAGGGTGCCGTCTTTTGAGCCTTCGCCTATTTGTATTTGTGGCTAGGGATGTTGCAAGTTGGTTTGGATGATTAGTAAGCCTATCCCTGTATCTTGAGCTGTGTCGTCCGATTAGTTCAGCTATGGTAGGGATGTTAAGGTCATTATGCAATACTTCGTTTCTAACAAACGTTTCTGCTCCAGTCCATCTTCTCAGGGCCTTGTTTTGCATCGTTTGCAGTCGTTTTATATGGGTCCTCGCAGCAGTTCCCCAGAGCGGTATTGCGTATGTGAAGACTGGTGCTACAATAGTATTGTAAATTGCCGTATGTCAGTCGTCTGTCAAATGTGACTCCCAGATATTTTACTTTTGTGGCTCTTGGTATCGGAGATCCCTGTGTGACCTCAGGGCAGTCCCCTCTTCTGGTGGCAAATGTGATGTGCACTGATTTTAGTGTATTAATAGTTATACACCAGCGTTCCGTCCAGCTCTTGAACTCGTCTAAATATGCCTGTAGTAGTTCTGATGCTTTAAGCTCAGATGTACTGCTGCTCAGTATTGCCGTATCGTCTGCGTATGTTGCTATTAGCAATCCAGTGTTAGTGAGGGCAGCGGCATGTCTGCCGTGTACAAGGTATATATGTGGGGCCGAGAACACTTCCTTGAGGAACACCTGCTCTTACTTGCCGAATCGATGATATAGCTTGTCCTTTTGCGACTTCAAAGCTTCTTCCTTTCAGGTAAGAGGGTAGCAGTTTGTAGTATTGCGGGAGAGCTGCTCTTATCTGGCTTTGTAAACTGATTTTTTAATTTTATTTTTAAGCTTTGTTTTAATAATATTGTAACAATTTTTTTTAATTTTACAACTCAAAAGTGATATTAGAGAGGTAACTCGTATAAATGAGAATGAAACCATCTCCAATGGGCACCACAGTAGGCATTACTAGAGCTGGGCATCGATGCGATTTTAAATCGATTTTTGTTTTTGAGAAATATGAAATATATATATGAAATATATATAATACATGAAGACGGATCAAATTGTATTGGGTTACAGCGTTTTTGATTCTTTGGGTCATTTTAAGCATTTTTGATCAAAAAACAATGGGATTAAAATGAATTTTGAGTGGGTCACTTTTTCAAAATAGTATTTTTCAAAATATTCAAAAATCAAGGCCATTAAACGTTATTTTTCCTCTAGCCAAATATGTTTTTGGAAACGAGGAATCCATATTGTTTTATTGTGATTTTTTTAGCTTTTTAATTGTTTTTCAAAATTGACAAAATATCAAATGATTTGCTATTTTTTTGGTTTTTTTTTAAGTTACAAATTTTAAAAGAAACGAATTAACTTTTTGTTTTTCTTATTGTGAATTATGGAAATAAGTTTAAGTGCATTTTTTATACGTACATCTTCTATTTTGTATATAGATTTTTTTTTGTGTGATTTTCTACGGGCTTATCTTAATAGCGACTACCGTTTTAGTCCGATTAATCGATTGAATAGATTTTTTGTTGAGAATCGGTCGAATAGATCGATTCTCGAAAATTGGAGAACGAGCCCAGCTCTAGGCCCTGTAATAGTGCCAAATAATCATAAATCCTAGAATCAGATAGAAAACGATTTTAATATTTTATGGCAGATTTTAAAAGAAATTTGGATGTACTTTTTTCTCTTTGACTGTTTTTTTAAACCTTAACTCTTAATTGCGATGCCTTCTTCAATAAATTATTTATTATTATGTCCATATAATCCAGAGTATGAATGATTATTTTATTTCAATTGCATATTAGCTTATAAGTAAGTGTTGTAAACCATGAGGCTACAGAACAGATAAACATATTCAACATAAGGCGTTATGTGCCAATGGTGCACAAGGTTACAAAATGGTGTTGTAAATATTTCACACAGATACAACTGAATCGATATATAATGGCTTTACTTACTGTGTGTGAAGGGATTGCTTTATATGCAAGTGTGCACGATTGTTGCCAATCGATTCAAAGTGCTATCCAGCTGCATATGCTGATTAGCTTTCTTATTACTCTTCGTTACTAATACTCTCTCTCAGAGAGTATCTCTTGATCAACAGAGTCGACTTTAAACCAAAGTATAGAATTTTTTTACTTTAAAAATTTTCAGCCCTATCCTTTCATATTTCTCACAGCGCTCAACTTGATATTAACTTCCTTGTCCCAAAGTGAGATTCAGCTATGCATTTTTTTCACTGCCACAATTCTAAACTTTAATAATAAAAAGCTTTTTTACTTTTGCTAGTATTGTTGGTAAGCATAAGCAGCTTCTTATGGCTAAGCTTAACAGCATCTTAGTTTGAGCTGCTCTTTATGCCAGCTCTTGGTATTTTATAAAAATATTCACCCAGTTTTGTATGGTCCCATTTCGTGGCCAGGTAACCTTGTATCTTGCTTATTTAACACAGAAGACGGACGCTTCAAGATGTTGTCGCTTTATGTCACCTTCAGCAAATATTCATAAGCTTGTTTTATATATACTTTACTTATAGTATATGTATATACTTTTAAATTCATATACTTTTGTGTGGCCCACAGACCCGGAAACATAAATTTCCCAGGCAAACAAAAGAAAAGCTCGGTACTGTGCTGATTTAACATTGACACTGTAACCTTTATATTGTGTTGCGTGTTTGCGTGTGCACCGCCCCGCCCCCCCACAAATAAAGAAAATAAAATATTTGGCAAAAATAAAATACAAGTTGGCAATAAACAGCATATAGTATATATGGTATTTGGTATATAAGGTAGTAAATAAATTGTATTACATTTCTTTTTCGTCAGTTCGTCATTGAATATTTGTTGTTATCATTTGAGTTTGTTATCGAAATAGAGAGAGAATATTGGTGAGATTAGCCCCTAAATGTATTATATGAAATAAGTGGAATATACATTTTAAATTTTAATATAAATCATGCAAAATAGTCGGTTATTTTTTTGTTGCTGTTGCAAATCGGCTTATAAGTTTGCGTTTTCGCGTTTATACATATGTAATTTTTTTTCCCGTAGATGCATGCATATTTAATATTTGTTAATAAACAAGCCACTTTTTGTGAATATCATATGGCTTTCATACATAGTACAATGGTTAATATTTGTTGTACTCTGTAAGTGGGGCATATGTCATTTATGAGGAAGTTTTGTAGCACTAAAAGAATGCCAGTGGTCTAGTGGACCAGAATCGGGCAGGACTTTAAGACGTTTGCATAGAATTTGTATTTTAATACTAGTTTTGTTTGAAACAACTTGCAGCGTTTATCAGAATATGGTCTTATATACAGACCCAACAGAAATTTTTTAGATTTGGTAAAATTTACTTTAAAAAAATATTTTAATTCCGAGTTAAAATCGGTTTAATTTTTGTTTTTAAATACAGTAGAACTTTCCAAAACGATCTCTAAAAAGGCTTTTTTCATATTTCGAACTATTTTCAAATTTATTTTTCGCACGGTTTTGAAGTAACACGGTTTAGAAAAACAAAAAATCGCACACTAAAAAGGTTATTATTTGATTGAAATTTTAATGAAATATACTTTTATTAACCCAACCTTTTAGAACTTCAGTTAGCGAATTCCCCTTTGTAATTTATTTTCATAGCAGTTTCAGAATTATTTAATCTACAAGTTTTTTCGGCATTGTATCACCGTGTAAAGAACTGAATTAGGTATTAGGTAAAATCCCACTGCATTATCCACGACTTTCATGGAAAGCCTTTTTGTGAGCATCTGATCAGATATTGACTCAAAACCTCTCAAAAACATTTGGAATTGAGTTAAATACACGGTGCGCCATTCGAATGTGGTCGATGGAAATATTGAAGCAGACACCGGCCCAAACAGTCACTTTCTGATCATGCAGTGGAGTTTGATGGATAGTATGAGGATTTTCTTTCCCCCAAATGCGACAGTTTTGTTAATTAACAGTGCCAGATAGCGTGAAATGGCCTCATCAGTCATTGGGATTCGCTCCTAAAAATCGGGCAATTACACTTAATGAACATTGTCACTATTTCCGCGCGTTCTTTGGGAGTGAATCGATTCATGGTTAAAATTGTAATGCAATAACCATTCCAAACGTGTTCGACGACGTCAATCGGTTGAAATCTGTCAAAGTTATTCAATATTTCCATCGACCACATTCAAATGGCGCACTCGTAGGTCTCTTTGTATATCGACTTTTTAAGATTTTATTTAATTATTGTTTTTTAACGTAACTTAACTATTTTGGTTTTAGGAATCCTAGAGAACTATTGTAAATCTTTTATTAAATAATTACATAAAACGGCCCCACCGATTTTTGAAAACTACTAATTCAGTTTAATTCATAGATAAAAAAACAGTTTTTTTTTGCAAAGCTTCAGTTTTAAAACAACTAAATATTTGGTTGTAACTAAACTACTAAATATTTTAAGACCAATTTTTGTTAATGGGCAAATTGTAAATAGGATTCATAAAATGTGAAATTTTCTTATTTTACTTAGTCTTCTCGATCCATCTTTAAAAGATAATAAAAATCATTCATTTTATTGTCAAAAGGCGTTAACAATTTCATTAAATTTGTTATGACATTAAACTGAATAATGATAAAGATTAAGAGACTTTAATTTTTGTTAGTTATTTAAAGATGAAATTTTTCAATTATTTGCATGATATATTTTCACAAAAATGTATCAGATTACCTTAAACCCAAAAATGTACAATAAATAAATTAAGCTTTGAATAATAATGAATTAAGCAAAATAAATATAGAAAAAATAAAAAACTACCTTAATACAGAAATTAAATATACCTAATTTGCGATTGTTGGTCATTAAATCGGAACCAAATGGGGAAATGACATAGTTTTTGCTTTCAGTGTAAGAATGTATTCTGAACTTATCATTTATTTTAAATAAGCCTTAAATAATTCAACATAAGGGGTAATTCATTAAGATCTTTTTTTTTAATGATTTGGCAAATCCAGCACGTAAACTGTTGACTTTACGTAACCCCAAAGAAAAAAGTCGAGCGGTGTGATATCGCACGATCTTGGCGGCCAAGGTACGGGTCCCGTACGAAATTAATCTCTCACCAAATTGACCTCGCAATAGAGACATTGTTTCATTGGCAATGTGAACCGGAGCGTCATCATGTTGAAACCAAATGTCGTCGAGATCACGGGCAACAATTTCAGACAGCAAAAAGTCCGTTGACATGGTCCCATAACGTGCGCCATTGAAGGTAACGTTCCGCACCTTGCTAATTTTTAAAAAAATACTGACAATCATTGGCCAGCCCACAGACCGCACCAAACCGTTGTTTTTCTTAGATAAAATGGCAGCTGGTGAACCTCTTCGGGTTGATCTTCTCCCCAAATACGGCGATTTTGCTTATTCACGAAACCGTGGAGTCAAAAGTGGGCCTCATCACTGAACAAAATTTTGGTCGAAAACAACGGATTTTCATCGATCGTACCAAGAGCCCATTCACTAAAACGGCAATGTGCAGAAAGATCATTCGGCTTTCCAATATGATTAGCCAATGAATACTGAACAACTTTGCCTTTGACAGCTGTCATGGATAACGCGTGATCCACACGAAAATCCCTATTGAAAAAAAAGGTCTTAATGAATCACCCTTTAGTTTATAGGTATTATTATATACCTATAAAAAGTTTCCGGAAATTCTAAAAAAAACAAATTTCTTAAATTTTAATTAATATCTTTATTATCGCCTTCGAAGTATTCACCATTAAAGCCTACACACATATTCCAACGCTTGATCCAATCTTCCATACACTTCTGGTAGGCCCGGGCAGGGATGGCTTTGAGTTCCATCTTCGAAATTTGTTTGATGATCTCAATGGTGTCAAAACGCTTCCCTCTTAATGTCAATTTAAGTTTGGGGAACAGGAAAAAGTCACACGTTGCCATATTTGGTAAATACGGAGTCTGAGTGACCACATTCGTTGAGTGTTTGGCCAAAAATTCCAAAATAATGACAAAAAAATACGTTTTTGGCACGAGTTCAACTTTAACAAAAATGTGTTCGGCTGCTCCAAATGAGATGCCAAGGTCTGAAGCAATCTCACGAATACCGGCACTACGATTTTCAAGCATAATTTTCTTCACTGCATCGACGTTTTCTTCGGTATTTGATGTTGAAGGCCGACCGGAACGAGACAAATCAGTGAAGTCTTCACGACCCTCTTTGAACAATTTGTACCACTCGTATGCCTGTTATTTGGACATACAGTCCTCAGTGAAGGCCCTTTGCAACATCTTAAGCGAATCCGCACACGAAAATTCATTGGCAACAAAAAATTTCAAACAAACTCGTTGAGACACGTTTTTTTCCATTGCAAAAATCAAAGATCGTCTTTTTTTCGAATAACAACAACAGCTGCCAAATCAATACTAATAGGCAAATTGCGCTCAAATTATGACAAGACGTCAAAAACAGTCCTACCAACCTAATAAAAAGAAATCATACCGATTCATTTTGCGCGCGCTTTTTCAATCGAAATTTCCAAAAACTTTTTGTTCGGTATAGTATATATATTTTCTAGAGTTCCAACGGTGAAACATAGGGCCCACATAGAGTATTATTATTATTATACAAAAATTTAAAATAACAGTCTTCAGGTTTAAAATAAGATGGATCAAATTTTTAAAATCATCAGTGAAATCTTAATTTTTGAAGAATTTTGAAACAGGATATTTGAGACTTTGCTTTTTTTAAATTAATATTTTTTTCTTTCAATGACCGGTTTTTTTTTTAAATTTTTTACTTTGAAATTTATTTTCAAGACTTTAGCGTCTGGCTTTCAAGATTATGTTACTTTATTTTGTGAACTTTGGGCATCATCTTAAATTATGCAATATTTAAAAAATGTTATTTCAGATTTTGTGATGCGTGAACCCTTTTGATCTGCATATGAAGAAATGTTGTCTAATGTTCATTTTATTCGGTCGTGAATAGTGAAGTGGGATTTTCGCGAAAAAACATGACGCTTCTCCGATTTGGATAATTTTCTCTGAAGAGTTGGCAGCCAGCCCTACCTTGACGAAGAAGCGAACATTTTGTTCCATTTTTCGTCCGAGGGTGGGTTGGACTGCCTTCACCAGAATCTAGGGAAGACGGTGGGTTTGCGTTTGCCTTGCCGGCACAATCCGGGATGGGAAGGACACCTTGTGGTTCCTTCCTCATCGCGCTTTGAGCTACATTTTTCGGGTTGTTATACCCTATCGTATTTTGGCGAGTTACGTTCTCTTTTTGGTTTTTGTTATTTTTGTTATTGTTATTGTTTGTATTGTTCATAATTTTGGTCCCACGAGTAGTCGGGAAGGGGTGAGTCACCCGCGGCATAGCCCGGTTACAGCGGGAAGCCATTTATTAAAACTGGAGGTCGGCAGGTTTCCAGAGTTCGCAAAGTGATGGCTGAGACCCCCTCAGCCATTCGTCCCTCGGCCTTTGTGGTTTCACCTTGGATTTGGGGTAATTTTATAGAGTTTTCTTCTCAGAGACATGACCTTACCATGGGCCTGCTTCCAGCCGCCCTCACGTGGAGAGTATAGTCGCACTTCCAGAAGTGTGTCACAATTACGGCGCGTACCCAAGTCTAGGGTTACACGTATTCCCCTTGTGACACCAACTGGCTGACGGCCATAATAATCTTGCTGATTTTTAAAATTACAATTTTGCTTTTACAAGTAAACAAAATGTTCCAAAAAAAAAGGTTATTCAAATATGTTCTGTACAATTTTTCTATGATATCTCTCAAATAACCAACTAATGAGTCGTTTTAAAGTTCAGGCGTTCTATTACATTCAATTTAGAAATGTGAGAACTTCAAATAGATGAATCATTTTAGATACATTAAAATGTTATAAAAACTTTACGAACTCTTTGAAAAAATCAAATAATTTAAAGCTTTTACCAATTGAACGTTTGACAAACATTTGTACAAAACTGCAGTTTGAATTTATCTAAAATCATTGTAATTATCCGCGCAACAAAATCCCTATTGACCCCATTAAAACAAAAAGCTAGAAAACCTTTTTTGTATAAAATCAAAACCATTTAGTAAATTAAATACAAAATTGTCATGCTCACATTAGGGTTAATCAGAATTGAACTGTATACGGAGCGTATACGTAATATTGCTTTGCATAGAGTAGTAAAATTTTGTTGACTCGAATTGCTGCATTTTTGATTGTATTTGAAATAAAATGAAATGAAATGTCATTATTATGACAAAAAGTTGATGAAAATTTATTGTCTGATTTCGTTGAATGTGGCAAAAACAATTTTCTGTACAAATAGCTTTGAATTGCATAATATGTAAATATTTAACAAATACCAGGCTATATATACAATATGAAATAAACAAAAGCCTTATATATACAGAGGAACAACAACAAAGAATTGAAAAGAAAACGCATTACTTGAAATAAATAAAAATAAATAAAATTAATAATTCGTTATGCATATCATAAAAGTTAAGTGCACATGTGACATAATTAAGGCAATTTCATATGTACAAACGTATGTATGAGTGTATATGTGCATTGTTTTTAATCAAATATAATTGCACATGTATGTACGAGTATGTATGTATGGTACATAGCATGTCCTGACATATTTCATTAATTAACTAAAGATGCATTACACACTTTTTACGAGTATGTACACACTGACAAATTGACAGCTGTCACTTTAAATGTCGAATCGTTAAACAAACATTAAATGCAATACCAATTGGATTTAAAGACTTATTTTGTGTGTGTGTTGTAAAGTGTTACAAAGTGTTGGAAATTTTCGGAGTATGGTACGGGAGAGCTGAAGCAAACACGTGCACACACATTTTAATGGAAATTATAATGAGCTGGCGTACTTAAATTATGTATGCTGGGCAAGAGCAGTGTAAACTGGGCCCAGCTTAATGCCTCATCAACATGACGCCCTTTCACCAAACCGTCTAACCAACCACGTTCCTGGGATTTTATCAGTGGCGGTTGGTTGTTGGCGGTGCACAGTGGTATAATCGACCACAAAAAAAAAGTTACACCTATTTTAATCGGGTCAAAAATATTCTCAGAATGTGTCATTCATTTACATATTAATCAGGCGTGCTTAAATAGGACATACCGATAAACGATTTTTCTGCAATCGATTTTGAAAATGTACACAATATGGTTAATATCTTTAATTGATTGATTTCCATAGAGGCGAGTGAACGTTTTTAGCAGTTATGGGTAAATTCTTAAGAAGTAAAAATTGTTAATTTTTGCTTTTTATCATGAACTCAATTATTGCTGGATATATTGTCTAAAAATTGTTTATGAAGCTTCAAAAATTACTATAATATCAATATTTTCATAGATCTTTCTTTAAAACTATTTTTCACACTAGTTTCTATAACTGATCAATCAGTAAAAGTGATAAAAAAGCAATAACAAAAAAAAATAACATTACTAACATTTAAAATACAAATATCTGGTTTAAGTTTTCTAAGTTTTTATCACAACGAGAATTGGTTTCTTTTTAAGCCTAAATTTAGCTTTAACGTTTTTGAAAGATTAGCCAATCTGCTGAAAAAGCTTTTTTTCGTCTTCGTGGATTCTGCAAATTTCAAATTAGAGTTTTAGATTAAATCGTTTCGAGATGAGATCAAATCTAGGTGGAACTAAATAAAAATAGCTTTTGAAACACTTTTGCTAATTATGTACAATATGTTAGAAGACTTTGTACAAACGCAATCGATAGCAATACATTTGGATTACACCCCAAAATGCCCTAATTTAGGAGTGTGTCAAAAATATCTTTCAAGCGATTTTCAGTCCGACGTAAATTGCTCTCTTTTCAAGCCAAATTTTACCTTTAAAGTAAAGTAAGGAAATATTTTCGAAAGCTTGGCCAGACTTCTGCGAAAGCCGTCCGTCTCTCTCTTATTTGTGGATTCTGCTAGAACTTTCAAATTAGAATTTTACATAAAATCCTTTTGAGATTTATAATAGTTCTGTTGTAGCTCCCAAATGATTAATATTTCTTTAGTTATTTAAATGAAAATCCTTCTGCTTTAATGTTGCAACATTTTTCAAGCTCTGTCTGTATCTGGGAAAAAATCTCATACTGCCTCTTTATATTTTATCATTATGCTCCTAGCATTTTTTGAACATTTAATGGTTTCCGATTTTTAGAAGAAATCTGAAATCTTCGAGATTTTTTTCGTAAAAATGTTTAAGGCCGGTGAGGATCTAGGATTTTGTCATGGGGGGTTCTTAATTTTAAAAAGAAAAGAGAAGAAAATAAGACTTCCAACCAATTTTTTGCACTTTGAGGGTGGCCGAACATGAAATTCAGCAAAGTGGATCAGCACTAGTTTAAAGTTTGATCTGGACATTTGGATGATGATTTAGGCTCATCGACATTTCAAAGGAATCTGCGTTACGGTTGAATTCTAAAAAAAATGGCGGACGTAAAGTCGGGCGCGGACGACTTTAGGATACCCTGTACCACTAGCTTGCAATAATATCCGATTTCTTCACAAAAAACCAAAAACAGAAGAATTTTTAAGCAAACATTTTTTTTTTACCGATCGTTCCTATGGGAGCTATATGATATAGTCAACCGATTTTGATCAAATTTAGTGCAATGCTTAGGAACTATAAAAAAATTACGAATATCAAATTTGGTCCCAATATCTTAACAAACAAACGAAACACAACAAATTTTGTTAAAAAATCGATTTTTTGGAAGATCGGACCTATGGGAGCTATATGATATAGTCAACCGATTTTGTACAAATTTGGCACATTGCTTAAGTGGTCTAAAAAATTTCCAAACGCCAAATCTGGTTACGATATCTTTATTAAAAAACGAAATATAGCGAATTTTTCTTTAAAAAAGTTAGACCCCTTGGAGGAGGGGCATAGGGGATCTCTATTAATAACTGTTCGAACAGAACAGGGACCTACAGTTTATAGCCGAATCCGAACGGCGGTGTCTTTAATTAATAGAGACTTTCATGGCAAATAGCGTCTTTGAGCTAGCGATGCCAGTGCTAGGCAAATGCACCAGTGCTACTGCGGGGAATCGAACCACCGACCTTCGGTTTTAGAGGCGAGTACGCTACCACTTAAGCCACCGACGGCCACAGATCTGAATAGGCTTTATGAAAACTCTTTTGATATAATTTCTCTAAATATGGCTAAATGGGTTTTCCATCAAAACTATTCATATAATACTAATAGTTAATATGTACTCTTTCTAAAAGACTTTGTGTAGGATCGGACATACCATCCATATTATTATTGTTGATTTTAATTATATTTATGGAAGGGAATAAGACATTAAGGATATCAAATTTATACATACAAAAATTTAAACTATTCCTTTAATGTGTTTAAGAATGTTATGTATTTAGTTTTATGGGGACAAAAAGATTTTCTTTTTTTTCAACTCAATTGCAATACGTCCGTATGTCGAATTCCGAAGTATTTCCACATTGGACAAAATACAAAAAAAAATTTTTTTAAGTTCCAATTAATTCAAAATTAAAATAAAATATGAAAAAATATTTTGTAAAACCGTAATTTTGGAATTTGGGATTCTACATGATGGAACATAAAATGGAAGTAAGAAACAAAAAAACAGCTGATCATCATTTTCTGAAAAAATCATGGGGCAACACTGTTTTTTTTTCATATTGTTTCGATTTCTGCGGACGGCTTTCGTAAGCGTTTGAAGATTGGTCTTTTGCTCTTGAAAATGAAGCCAATATATGAAGGATATAGTATTATCACATTATTATTACTATTATTATCAATTATTAACATATTAACAAGCAACATTTTGTAATGCAGCTACTTTACTTTACATTACAATGCACCCTCAAAAACTGTATCGACATTTTCTGCATATTTTAAAGTCGACGGTTTTTTAATTAGACGAACAATTTTCAGAGGATAATTAACCCACTGTGCGTCGTATGCGCGAACTTTGTTGGACCTTGGCACTAATTACATCTAACCGAAAAAATGGTATAAACAGAGAATGAAGGGATTGTGGGTTGGCCTGGTTGTCGTTGTTTTGGTTGTTGTTGTCGATGTTGTTGTTGTTGTCATTGTCGCTGGTATTCTTTAACTTTGGCGCATTGTTGTTTTGGGGAACTTTGTGGCGCAATATTTTTTGTTGCACGTATTTTGCACGCATTGACACCAAGCAGCCGCCAAGTTAGAGCTGCCCGGAAACTCGGGACATGGCCCGGGACTTGACGCAGGACCTGCGGCATTGCACTTGATGACTTTGCCTCCCCATGCTGTGCAGTCATTCTACTTTATTTCTTATTGTTTTTTTTTTTGCTTTTTTTTTGGAAAACTTTTTAAAGCGCCTGCTAAAAGTTTTTCTTTATGTCATGTGTATTTTATTTTTTTTTAGTTTTTTTTTGTTTTTGAGCTCTTGTTGGTTGCTCCTCAAGTAGCCGACAGTTTTAAATTAAAACTTTTACTGTAACATATAGTCTATTGCTGGTTGTTATTTTTTATTTAACTTTTATTTTATTTTTTGTTGTTGTTGTTTTCGATGGCACTTTGTATGCCATTATTTCTGTTGCTGTCAGGGGCATTGTTTCGCAAAATTCTATGACATTGTTTCTATAGATTTTTTAAGCGTTTTTTAATAAATAATCGAAGCTATAAGTAGACACGAAATGTTTCACAACTTTTTGGGCTCAGGGCAGCTGCCAAACTAAAGTTTTAGAAGTTAAGTCACTGTGGGAGTTGCAGTTCTCAGAAGTGTCAACTAAACTGAAAGAGGTGAGCTTTATCGTAGGTAAAGAAGGGTATAGATGTGTTTGGGTCACTTTTAAAAGCTGTCAAAGTGTGATCAAATTGCCGCAAAGTAGTTTTCTATAATGGTTACGAAATGAGTGCCTGCCTAATTTTGTATTTTAAAGGATGGGGTTATTGGATATTTTGTTTTAGTAACCTTTTTAATTTTTTATAATGTATATATTTATTTTCTTCTTGATGGAATTGACCAATTCAGGAGAAATATTGTATAACACATTTTTATTTTTGACAGCTTTCTTTATCAGAAAATGTTCCAAGATGTCGTATAGAATCTTCCCTTTTGTTAGTAGTTCCGATAGAAGTTAGTTGAAATTGAAAACTGTTCCAAGATGTCGTACAGAATCTTCCCTTTTGTCACTAGTTCCGATACTAGTTAGTTGAAATTGCAAACTAGTTTAAAATCCTGACTTATGTTTATTGCAAGGAAAACAGCTCGGGAATGATGATAATTATTCGCTTAAGAATGTTCCAAGATGTCGTACAGAATCTTCCCTTTTGTTTCTAGTTGCGATACTAGTTAGTTGAAATTGGAAACTGTTCCAAGATGTCGTACAGAATCTTCCCTTTTGTCACTAGTTCCGATACTAGTTAGTTGAAATTGCAAACTAGTTTAAAAACCAGACTTATGATTATTGCAAGGAAAACAGCTCGGGAATGATGATAATTATTCGCTTAAGAATGTTCCAAGATGTCGTACAGAATCTTCCCTTTTGTTACTAGTTCCGATACTAGTTACTTGAAATTGAAAACTGTTCCAAGATGTCGTACAGAATCTTCCCTTTTGTAACTAGTTCCGATACTAGTTAGATGAAATTGCAAACTAGTTTTTTTAAAATGGTTTTTACCAGACTTATGTTTATTGCAAGGAAAACAGCTCGGGGATGATGATAATTATTCGCTTAAGAATGTTGCAGCATGTCGTACAGAATCTTCCCTTTTGTTACTAGTTCCGATACTAGTAAGTTGAAATTGCAGATTTGTTTAAAGGCAAGACTTCTTTCTGTTTATTGCAAGGAAAATATCTCGGGGATAATGCTAATTATTCGCTTAAGAGATACGGCTAATGAATAAAATAACTAAAAAAAATAAAAATAAAATAAAGAATATTCAGTTATCGATAGCATATATAAAAAAAGTAAATAAAAGTGCCTTTTGTCTTCTTTGCATTTAGTTTTAATTTGCATGGATAAAAATATCTAGGTAATTGAGTTCGTATTAAATTTCACGTCCCTGATTTTTATAAAAATTTAATTTTTCTATTTTGAGAATTTTTGTTAAAATAAAATTTATATTCTTAATTCATTCTGTGTTTTCGTTTATTTTAAGAATTATGCTCAAAATCCTTGAATCATTTTTGGTGTAACTTGAACGTAAATTTAAATCAAAAACGAATTGCAAGAACATTATTGAATATTTATTTGTGAAATGTTCAAAATAGCCTTACTTATATCAAAACATATATAAAAAGTAATTTACTCTGAGTTAGATTAGTCATTATTCAAGAAAACAAAATTTGGTAAATATACAGCCAATTTGTTTTATCCTTTAAATAAGCCTAACTACCACAACAACAATTTCTAGACATAGTTTTCTAAGATTGTTTATTAAATTTGGCATTTCATAATAATTAAGTAAAATCCCAAACAATATTTCAATTTGTTTTGCAGCTTGCAATTTTTTGATTATTAGCTCAAGAATTTCACAACAATTTCGCAAAGTAACTCAGCACCTTTGAAACTTTTCCCATCTCTCTAGAAAATTGTTAGTATTTTGCTTATCATTCTCATGCCACTCTTGCCAATTTCATGCTACAATTTTTGCATTTTCATTTTTATTTTGTTTTTTGGTCAGGCGACAAGCCACACTTTGAGATAATACAAAAATATTTTCACTAGCGTACACTCCCATATACCCGTACTACCTGCTAGCGAAAATATCCATTTATTTTGACTTTGACGTTTGAATTTTTAATGAAATTCCAAAATATTTTAACGCGCCAAAAGGCAAACACAAAAACAAAAGAAAAATCTAAAAAAAATAAGAAAAATAAAAAATTCTATGCTTTCTCCTTGCAGGCTGGAATTCCAAGGACAACTGCAGGAGCAAGTGGGCAAGGCCACAGCAGGCGCAAGACCGAAGCAGTTGGCAGCCGCTCAGATGCTAATGAAGATGAAGTGATATCGTGTTAAACTCGAATTAAATAGAAAATAAATCGCTAAAAAAATGAGCGCCATTTTTCAAAAGCAGCGCTGCTAAGTTAATGCAAAATAGCCGGAAAGCACTTGCCGCCGCTTATTATTAGAAGGAAAACAGGAGAAGAGCAGCTATAGAACTTTCTGAACTGACAGACTAGTTGTGTTTTGGGGTAATTTGTAAGAACTCGCAGCAATTTCACGCATCGCGGCAGCATGGCGGGCGTTAATATGAGCATAGCGACCAGGCAGAGCTGCCACGCCTCACAGTTGTGTTTGAAACACATTTTAAAATAACGAGTTCAAGTGTGCCCGAGTGTCTAATATACATCCAAACACACACACACACACATATACAACGGAACATACAATCCCTCCCTGAAAAAAATAGAATTCGAGCAAAGCTAGAAATTTGCGAGCCAGCAGCAGCGAGTGAAATATTATGGCAACTTTTCAAATGGAAACGCGCCAGCCCCCAAAGCGACAAAAGCAGCAGCAACAACAACAGCAACAAACGAATTTAAAGCAACGAGCAGCTGCTACGTCAACGTCAGCAGAGACGTCAGCAGAAACGTCAACAGTCTCAAAGACTACGCGGCGGCAGCGACGTCAGCTACAACGCCAATGTCCTACAGACCCACCAGCAGTGGCAGCACAGTCGCAGTCGACGCCTAACGAAACGCCGCCATGCAACCGACTTTTCCCAGCGAGTCCCGGCTCAGCGCCACGTTTATTGAATGCCTGTTCCTCCTCCTTCTATACCGCCGCCAGCACTGATTACTGCAGCTGCCAGCGCGCACTGATAATGCTAACCATGCTCATCGTTGTCATAGTTGTGATATCCGGCAACGGAGGTAAGTCGCCTATTACACTGAAAAAATATAATGCAATTTTGTAGATGTAAGCAAAAGTCAAAAGGACTTTGAATGCACATTTCAAGTGGCTTGTTTGGAGGAGGTATTTTTTTGAATAAATCTCTTTGCGTTTGGAAATGGGGAGATGGAAGATCAAGAACAATTAAAAAAATTATATATATCTCCTATGCCTAGGGGAAATGGAACTCAAGAAGAAGATACAAATGTTGTAATTAAAAAGTTAAAGTATTTTTTGTAAAGAAAATTTTCTGTAGGCTTTAGTCAGTTCTGTGGAAAAGTGTTTCTTGAGAAAGCATTTGCATCAGAAAGGCTTTGATGAATTCGAACAAATATTGAGGAAAAGGAAAAAACGATTTTAATTATTTGTTTTAAATTTACAAAAAAATTGCAAATAAATTTTAAGAATTTTTTTTTTTTTATTTCTCAACATAATCTCCTCCAAGGCTGATACATTTATCATAGCGGTGTTCTAGTCTAGTAATGCCATCTCTATAGACTGATTCGTCAAGCTCCTCAAAATACCCATTTACAGCTTCGATTACTTCTTCATTGTCAGCAAATCTCTTACCACCAAGCTATTTTTTGAGGTTAGGAAACAGATAATAGTCACTCGGGGCTAGGTCTGGAGAGTAGGGAGGGTGCGGCATCAATTCAAACTTAAGATCGTTGATTTTAGCCATCGCAACGATTGACTTGTGTGCTGGTGCGTTATCGTGATGAAACAAGATTCTTTTCTTCGCCAGATGAGGTCGTTTAATTTTCACCTCGTGGCTCAAACGTTGCAATAAGTTTGCGTAGTATTGACCAATGATAGTTTTACCCTTTTCAAGGTAATCAATGTATATAATACCTCTTGCATCCCAAAAAACAGTAGCCATAACATTGTTCGCTGAAAAATTTTCAAGAAAAACACAGAGGCGTATTGTTCAGTGTGCTCTCAAATCTAAACTAACATGGCGATCGGGCTGAAACTATAGCTACAAGCTATCTAAGGATGGTACTATAGAACGCCACCTCAAGGTAGGTCTAGTGGCGCCATCTCTTGGTCAGGCCGGAAACTTATCAATCCACCCTCGTAATTCCATAACTGAAGATGGAAACGTTTTGCTTAGGATTATTTTTGTTGTGCTATCTTATTTTATCTCACAACGTAGAACTTAAAAAATTAAATTTTTTTTTTACATTTTTTGCATTAATAATAATAAAAGCAAGTCGATGTCCGGATAGGGATAATTTATGGTATTTTTTTTTTTGTTTCTTTAAAAATTTGGATAGTTTACAAAAGTGGGCTTAACTTGTAATAGGAAGCGCTGAAAGTAAATTATATTATAATAATAACAAAATAATAATTTTTGAAAGTTTTTGTTAAAAGATTATTTCATAGAGTAAGTAATAGCTTAATCTTGTAAACTATCAGATAAGAAATGGCCTTCGCGAGACCCGGGGCTGCTCTGATAAGTGAACTAAAGTGCTTCCAATTTTATCCCCTTAAGCTTTTAGACTTGCCTCTTCGACAATCCATGACCAATCCCGTATTATGATGCACCTATTTTGTCGTTGATGCTTTTCTTTTCTAATATAAGTAATGTTTAAATTTTATTTGAACTTCCTTTTTTCCACTTGGTTATTGTAAATCCAAGTCTCTGGACAGTTTTTGATGTGAGTCGGTGTATATCGCTAAAAATTTGACCTTCCGGGCTAGTGACGTGGATTCGGTCATATCTTTCTTTTTTCCTCATTCTATTTTTCGTATAATTTAAAACCAATTGTACTTTGTTGTACCCCCTAAAATAAATAAAGGTCTCTCTGAATCAAGGCGACTTTTTTTTAATATTTTTTGAAAAGTAATCAGATTACAAATGATTATTTTTTTGTAATAACGTTGTTTTTTTTTAAATTTTGTTGCGAACTGAAGTACTTTTATTTTTATTCCCTTAAAGGCCTCCAACAATGGAGGTGTTCAGTCGATTTTGTTTAAAGTGTTAATAGATAAAAATTAGAATATTAATGATTATTTTTACTTTTTTTTAAGAATTTAAAAACTATGATTTTTTTATATTTGATAGAATGATTACACAGGTCAACATGGTTCAGTTGTTGGAAAGCTAAGAGTCATTTCCGAAGTAATTTGGTGCGTAGAATCCGAATCCGGCGTCAGAGCTTTCAAGATGAAAGATTGAGTATGATGGTCCAAAATTAGAAAAAATTGTCAGAAAATGTTCGAATTCGTCATCCTGAATACGCCATATTGGAAATGCAAATATCATTATTCCGACTTCATATCCGTTCTTAGCGACCTCAAAAACCCTCAAGTCAAAATTTTCAAGAGAAATTACACAGTACAAAATTATTATCTCAAAAGCTTATTGCAAATGCTAATGACGTCGAAGGGATATATCTCGTAACTTCGAAAAGCCATAACTTTGCGTAAAAAAATCGTAATTGATCACTTGAACCCTTAAATTAAAGGGTAAGAGTTGTACTAAATGATGTAACTGGAGAGAAAGACCGCAAAAATTTTTGCGCCCTGTACATAACCTCAAAAGTAGGAAAAAACGTCGTTTTTTGGGTACATAACCTCAAATATCTCAAAATCCTGACGTGATGGGCCAGTTCTGACGCCGGATTCGGATTCTACGCACCAAATTACTTCGGAAGTAACCCTTAGCTTTCAAACAACTCACATGACCCCAGTGTTTGTAGACCAGTGTTATTTTTCTTAATGAGATTAATAACTATGATGCTTTTTTTCCTCATGCGATCTTATAAATATATTTTATTTTATAAATATTAATGATTGTAAAACTCATAATCTAAGTGCTTGTGGCGTTAAGCGGTCTCAAATCTTGCACGGACTATCGGTGTAATGAATATCTCGATTAGCAAAACATCGATACATTTGCATAAGGCAACAAAAAATTGAGATATGCATTTGCGATTTTTCCGTGTCTTTTCATGCTTTTGGGGTTTCCTTCATGGTCCACGAAATTATATTTTTAGGCCAAAAAGTAGGCTATCTTACATAAATCGGTAATAAAAATAAAGTCCGCCGTGACCATCTCTATAAAGATTTGCTTCTTTTTAATTATATTAATATATTTATTTTATTTAAAGAAAATATAAATTTAACAAATATAGATATAGGAAAGCACTAGGCACTAAAATGTATTAAGTCCAAAGACCTAATTATTTTTAAACTGTAAAAATTATATAAAAGGAAATTATAATAATTTAAGCCATAAAAGGCCGTTAAAAATTTTTAAATAAAAAAAATAAATTTAAAGCTAAAAAAAACTCAACCAAACATTCCCATTAGATCTGTTTGCTTTTCTACTGCCGCCTTTGCCCTACACTCAAAGATTTCTCTCAGTGCATTGAGTATCCCCAGCATACTGACAGTCATGCCAAATTTTAATCAAATTTTGTGCTCCAGTTTCGGGGTTTGGCCTGTCACTCTCTCTGATTGTGAGCCAAATTGCAATTGTTGCCAAATTGATTTGACCAATTTCATTTATTGATTTCGATTTTCGATATCATTCATTTCGTTGACATGTCAAATGAGTCAGCACAAAAAAAAAACAACAAAAATAACAAAAACAACAGCAAAATCGGGCAACAGCATCGAGCCACGTGCCAAGACCGCCATGTTCCTTCCACTCACTGCCTCTGCCTGCTCGGCATTTTTTCTTATTGGGTTATAACATAGTAGTAGAGATACTACCTACTTATATACTTACTTACTTACTTAATTTCTTGTGCTGACTGCCTTTGGGCTTGCGTTTTTAGGTTAGGTAATTAATTTTCCGTTGAAAAGTCTTGGGAAATCAATGTTTCAATGTTTTAGTCGAGGCCAAACGAAACTTGGGCGTTATGCCAACTCCCAAGAGATTCTTTGGCATCAATTGTGTGGGTGTACAAATATACACACACATATAAATAGTATGTGTAAATTTCTTACACTGCGTGAGCAGCTGAGTTCTTGTTTATATACGATACCATACGATGCCATACGATGCTATATAATACGATACCATCGTATGTTTTTGCGTGTTTTGTTTGGGCGCGTGTTTAGGCTTTCATTTTTCATATGCCACGAGCTGGCGGCTCATCATTAAGCTGCCAACAAGGCTAAGGAGCAAGTGAAATAAACGCATCTGGGCAGGTAGGTAGGTAGACTTTAATAATAAAGATTGACAAGTAGTGGTCTTAGTCCAAATGTTACACGAGCAAATTTAGTTATTCCTTTTTTGTCTTGTATTCAATTCTTTTGAAATTAGTTTAGCGGAGATTTTGCGTTTTTTCTTTAATTGTTTAAAATATATTATGTTCAGAGTTATACAAAATGTTTAAAACTCACATTATAGTGCGAACATTAGTTTAAAATTGTAGCTTTCAACAATCAACCAGAAAAAAACTGAAAATTATAAAAACGGATAGAATAACTTGTGACAATCATCAGAAAGTTTAAGAACAGAATTTAACGACTTTATACGAAAGCCATTAAATGCAAAGGTGACTATTTTGACGAAAATTTGTTTACTAGTTTTTTCGCTCTTATCTTGTAAGGGATGTAAGTGATTTTAATAAAAGATTTTATTTTTATAGCAGTAATAATTTACAACGACATTGATTATTTTTATTTCGTGTTTTTGTTGACTCGTTGGCTCTAAAAATATGAAATGAAGAAAGTTGGGGTCTTCATATTATATTAGAGTTCCGCATTGGTGCTGTTGTATGTTTTTCAGTTGAAACAGTTTTAAAAAGGACATATTTTTCAGCATTTCTAAATAGTTAATTTTCCAATTTAAATATTAATTTTTAATCTTATTTAATTATTTATTGCTTAGTATACAAATTTCTTAAGCTTTGTACACCCACAAAAAGAAAACCGCCGTTTTTCTCATGTTTTGAGGTTTTATTGTAAAAAACTCGTTACATACTCATTCTTCAAAATAATTTCCATTGTTAGCCACAATTTTTGCCCATCTTTTTGGCAGCTTCTGAATTCCTCGTCGGAAAAATTGTTCTTCTTTTGACGCGATCCACGAATCGATCCAATTTTTGGCTTCTTCGAAAGAACGAAAGTGCTGTTCGGCCAGGTCATGCGTCATCAATCTGAATAAGTAAAGATCAGAAGGGTTGATGTCAGTAGAGTACGGCGGGTGGGGTAGGATGTCCCATTTCAAAGTTTCCAGGTATGTTTTCACTACCTTGGAAACAAGTGGCCGTGCGTTGCCATGTAGAAGTATGACCTTATCGTGTCTTTCCGAATATTGCGGGCGTTTTTCCTTAAACGCTCGACTCAGGCGTATTAGTAGCGTCCGATACAGGGCTCTTGTAATGGCTTCGCCTGGATGCAAGAGTTCATTGTACACTACGCCGAGCTGGTTCCACCAAATACAGATCATCAGCTTCGAGCCATGAATGTTCGGTTTCGCTGTTGAAGTTGTTGCATGGCCGGGAAGCCGCCACGATTTTTTCCGCTTCAGGTTGTCATGGTTTATCCACTTTTCATCGCCGGTCAGGATTTGATGAAAAAAACTCTTTTTGTTTTAGCCGTTGGAAGTCCCTCGGCTTCAACTCGTATGGCACTCAATGTCCCAGTTTCTGAATCATTCCTAAGCTTTTTAGGCAATGAGAAACGGCTTGCTGAGTCACGCCCAATTAATTTGCAAGTTCCTGTTGCGTTCTACAACCATCTTCATCCAGTAAAGTCCCCAATTCTGTATCCATGAACTTTTTCACGGGTCCGGGAAGATCCTTGTCTTGCACGTCATATTCGCCATTTTTAAACTTTTGAAACCATTCCCGACATGTTCTTTTACTAATACTTTTCAGCATAAGTTTCTACAATCTTTTTGATGACCCTTGTTCGGCTCAAATTTTGACATTTTCGCACACGAACAAAACAAATCACAGTAAAAATAGACAAGCGAGATTCTGTGGAGTTGTTGACCGATGCCTCATTATTATTATTATTTTTTTTATTTTATTTTTTTAATATCGGGGATAAATTATATAGCTCCCATGGGGGTGTTTGAGACGACCTCGACAAAAAAGAACGTTTTAGATGAATAATTCGTTTGTTTATGAAGATATCGTAACGAAATTTGGTGTTCGAAAGTTTTTTATAGTTCCCAATCACTGTACCAAATTTGATCGAAATCGGTTGACTATATCATCTAGCTCCCATACGACCGATCGGCCAAAATAACTTTTTTAAAGAAAAATTCGCTATATTTCGTTTTTTAATAAAGATATCCTAACCAGATTTGGCGTTTGGAAATTTTTTAAACCACTTAAGCAATGTGCCAAATTTGAACAAAATCGGTTGACTAGATCATATAGCGCCCATAGGTCCGATCTTCCAAAAAATCGATTTTTTAACAAAATTTGTTGTGTTTCGTTTGTTTGTTAAGATATTGGGACCAAATTTGACATTCGTGAGTATTTTATAGTTTCTAAGCACTGTACCAAATTTAATCCAAATCGTTTGACTAGATCATATAGCTCCCATAGGACCAATCGGTCCAAAAACACGTTTTTTATACAAAATTCGATGTGTTTTGTTTGTTTGTAAAGATATTTGAAATAAATTTGGCATTCATATCTTTTTTAAGGTATTTAAGCACTGTGTCAAATTTTATTGAAATCGGTTGACTATATCATATAGCTCCCATAGGAACGATCGGTAAAAAAAAATTTTTGCTTAAAAATTCTTCAGTTTTTGGTTTTTTGTGAAGAAATCGGACTTTATTACAAGCTAGTGGTACAGGGTATCCTAAAGTCGTCCGCGCCCGACTTTACGTCCTCCATTTTTTTTTTAATAATTCTGTGATTCAAAATTATAAACCCTATTCTCAAACAATTTTGAGTAATTGCAGTTTTTATTTATTTAATTTTTACTAAACGATATATAAAACTGTTTTGAGGGTAACAGATGAAGAGCTGGAATTATGAATGAAGTTTCTAGAAAGAATTTTTTTAAATTTTATCGATAAGCGGAACATTTGGGGTAAGCTTTGTAAGTACTGTTTTTTCAACAAATAGACTTACAAATTAGCAATATTTGGGGAAGAGAGCGACATATTTGTATGGGGCCTTTGTATTTTTTCATCACATCGACTTTTGTGTACATAATATGGGGATTAAAAATAATTAATAATAATAAGAAAAAGTTAGAGGGTGGGATAGGCTTATCATCAAAAGGAATTAAAGCTTGACATATAATATGGTAATTAAACGATACTTTTTTTTTTGTATGCAATAAATCGGTCATCAGAAGTAGGAACGAGGGACTATCTGTGGCAGACCAGCTTAAACAATAAAAGCTGAGGGGCTATATTTTTAATGAGAAGCGGAAATAGCTACAAAAATAAAATGCACCAAACAAAACAAATAAAATTTATTGGTTTTCTATAACAGATTAAAATTGCAATATCTTCTGCTGATAGGTTTATTTTATTAAGGAAATACTGGTTTTAAAAAAAACAACTAAAAAACTGTGTCCTAAAACGCTGCCAATTTACTTCATTTCATCAATTACCGTCCTTTTTAATAGTAATCGTTGCTATACAAGTATTCTTTTAATTTGTGAAGATTTCCATTCTCCAGTATCCCATATACTCTTTTTATGTACCAACTTAAAACTTGTCATATATGTTCGTTTTTTATTGCCCATCTCAGGTTGCAAATTTAAGCTGTTGACAGTTTCGGGAGTTAAACCCAAAAGTTATCAAATTGAAATCACCTTGCTTGCCTTTAATCAAATTAGGGTATTTTAGAGCCATACAGACAGGACGGTATAATTTTTAAATTCTTGGAAATCAAGCAAAGTGCCCAGGATGCTTCTGCCTTACGGGCGTACGAAGTATGCAAGGGGCGGAGACACTTGTTTTTTATTTTTTCAATTTTATTATTTATTTGCTTAGCCTGACTTAATGTCAGACTTCTATTTTTAAGATTCGTTAGTCATTGAAGTCATGTATTTTGTCTTTAAGGGCACCCTGTGTTTTTTTAATTTGTAAATTCTATTTTTTCAAGCCTATCCGAAAATATCCAAGCTGTATTTGCTGATTTTCACAATATTAAAATACGCTACCCACTTCAAAATGTTCAATAACAAATTTAACAACTTTTACCTGTATTACGTTATAGTAATAAAATAAAGTCATCAAAAGTTCAAAAGTGCTCTCATTTCCAGGACTCATATAAAGCACCACACATCCCTTATTTAATTTTATGTCGTTTTATGGAGGACACCAAACTCGTCTACCATACCAGTCATATGACAAACGGAAACCTTTAAATATTTAAATAACATAAGTTTTTAGTATGAAAGAAATAAGACGTCAAACAACTTAGGTTAATGGGAGACGCCTACGACAATGAAAACAATAACAACAACAACAACGATAATAACGACTGTCATGAATGTTTGTTGGGATGTGGTTGTAAGTTGTTGGTTGTGGGATAAATCTAAAGACGGAAACGATTTTTAATTTTTAAAGTGAATTTAAAAATTTAAAAGTTTTTGCCTGCCTTTTCACCTAACGTACACAATGAAGCCAAAAACTTTTGACATTTCAAATGTTTCTGACAAAAACAACAACAAAATGTTAACAGACCCAGCCAACAACAACAACAGCAATCAAAAACGTGGCCATAGGGCGCTTTGTACGATTCCGAACGTTAACGTTGATGTCAGTGTCGGCAACATCATTGGAGATGGCGTGGAAGATGGCCTGGCCCTGGTTTTGACATAGCTCCAGCCAAGCGCTCAGGCCATATGACTTTTTAGATTTCCGCAGGGTAAAAACCGACAGCAGGAAAAAAAAACGCAAAAAAACTTGGACTTGAATGTTTAAACATTTTTCTGCCCTAATTTATGTTGCTTCACTGCGGTTGCTAGCCACGCCCCAGAACAGTCAATTTATTTTAATTTTTGCCCAGTGGCATTTTATTTATTATCATGTTTATCAAGGCTCACCGAAACCGACAACTAGACAAGCTCCAAACTGACAACGAGTATTATAAAAATATATAAATGCACTGAGAGAAAATAGTTGTGATGGCCAAATAATATATTTTAAAAAAAAATGTTGTCGGGTCTGGAGGTCAGACCATGCTTACTATATGTTTTCGGGGTCGCTGAATCCGAATTCGATGTCCAAGAAACCCAGCATGTCTGGGCTCTGACATAACCTCAAAAAACCTCATATAACATTTTATTCGAGTCCGGGGGTCAGATATTCTCTTTTAACGTTTTATTTTTTATAAGCTAGGCTTTTGTTCAATCTTACAATAGTTTTTAAAGGAGACCCAATTGACTCCTTAACCTCAGACTAGACATGCACCCTTTGAGTATTCGATAAAAAAGTTAGAAGGGTTGATCCAGTTACTGCGGCGGTCAGGTGTTGGATGTTTTCTTATCCCTCCTTATCTTCGCATCTGCAACAGAAATTAAAATGTAATATGGTGCCTTGTCCTAACATAGTCTTACTCTGATGGAATCGCAGAAGTTAATCTGTTCCTTTAGATTGCACCTTAGCCAGAGTGCTAGAGATGTGACAACCGACAGCAATGTCCCATTATCGTTCAGCCTTGGTTCTGACTATTTCCGTAACTTCCAATATGCCATCCTCAGAATAAAAATATTTTCATATCCGTAACCGCAAGACTCGCTGGTAGCGCTAATCCTTTTCAGGCGCCCTCGATCGTTCACTTACATACATACCAGAGTGAACACAGGGTGATCAAGTGGCAATGGGTTAGGTTCAGTACCATTACCAGGTTATAAGGTAGCTAATGGTAGCCTGCCGCTTGACAAACCGCATATGTCTCCAGCTAAAATAATAATAATAATTCCGTGACTGACCTCTGAGAGGGGCATGGAGATCTCTATTAATAACTGTTCGTACAGAAAAGGGACCTACAGTTTATAGCCGAATCCGAACGGCGGGGTCTTTAATTAATAGAGACTTTCTATAACAAATAGCGTCTTTGAGCTGGCGAAGCCAGTGCTAGGCAAACTCGGGTTAAAATACGTCACATCAATTATAAAGACGATATTTAAGCCGCGTTACGATCTCCTATTCTTTTATCCGTCTTCGAGCTGTCTGTGTAAATCGGAAAAAGCTCTCCCTCTTGGAAGTTTCTCGCTTCCAATCCTACGAAAAGATCCGATTGTCAGATCAGCCGCAGCTGCCTACCGGCAACAGTTAAGCAGGCGTGTCCACAACCGGTCAACCAGGCATTAAAAACTAAGCTTAGATCACATCAAAATCATAAACCCTATATTTTTTTCTCCCAGTGTACTTATCTGTGCATCGCAGATATGTATGTATGAGCTGAGCTGAACTGCAACTTATTAGACAAGAGTGTTTGGCCAGCAATTGAACAGTTAACCAGAGACGATGTATTTCGAAAAGGGCAAGAGCAACATTCGTAGAAGTTTTGCTGACTCCCGGGCATATTCTGTCCGATAGGAAAAGAAGAAGCGCAGAGTAGAAAGAAAAGAAGAGTAACAATGGCGGCCAAAACACAGGGACAGCGGGCTAGAACCGTTCTTGCGATGTGGCAACTGTAACGACTTATCTAGCCAAAACATTGCCACCGGGACTAAGCAAAGCTAATAGTTGGGGCTGTTGTTGTGGTTGATAAGATATATGTACATAAAGTCTATATATACCATGTTGCTGTTGCTATTGTTGTTGTTGTTGTTATTGTGTTGTTACTGCTGACAGTCTGGCAACGTGCACAACATGTTTAATCTAATAAAGTCCCTAGCTTGGTCGCCTCTTCCACTATTCCTATCAAGTGCTTTGGCAGTATTTGTCTGCAGGGCAGGAGGTTGAAGCATCCATAAAAAGGCGCTGCCTTGACGTAATAAGCGTATCAAGTGCCCAAGCCAAAGCCAATACAAACACACACTCAGACTCTCTTACACACACACAGATACACACACAGATACACATGAGATACATATACAAATAAATGAGTGTGTGTCCGCCAGACGCAGCGGCGTCAACAGTGGGCGACGTTGCCAGCATCGTCGTAAGCGCAGCTAAGTGATGGATAAACGACGGATAAAAATTGGTCGTAACTACGACAACGTTAAAGACGATGAGACTGACAGTGGCATGGTACATGGACAGTGGCGTAGTAGCTTTTTGTGAAGGGGGCCATTTGTGGTGCAGAAAAACGCTCAGGTGTAAAAATACTTAAAAATACTTGCAAAAATATGAAAAAATCGAGGAATCTAAATTTTAATTGTAATGTATAGTTAGTAGGTCATTGGCTGATGTCAGAGAGCCTTTCATCTGATATTCCTAAATTAGTAAATTTTGACACAAAAAATATACGTGAAAATTAATAACTTTTTATTTAGAATTGATCTTTTGAGGACACAACAAAAATATTTATAGAATTTTGATATTTAATTTTACTTAACTATTTTGTTGCGTGCGAATTATTTGAAAAAAACTTGTGGATTTTCAATTTTAGTGGACAAAATTTATAGAGGCAAAAGTGCCTTAGTAACCAAGACAGCGTTGCCATTGGGTTAAGAGTTTTGCATATAAAAATACAATTAAAAAGTATTTAAAAAGCTTAAGTATAAAAAATAATATTTTGGATTTAATAATCTTCGACAGTAACAGAAGCAAAAACTCCACTCGGTCACAGCAAACGCTGTTCATGCAGTTTTTGCATTTCTGCCTTTATACATTTTTGCACGAGAAAGATGGCGTCTACTAAAATATAAGTTTTTGAGAAACTTTTATTTTCATGGACTTTTGCTTTAGAAGAAGATGCCTTTAGTTTTTTTTTTACAAAATATAGTTAAGAACACGAAACAAAAAATTATATTCAAGTTTATTAGTGAGGATAGAATCAAATATTGAATGATGCAAACCGTCTTTAGTTATATTGAAATTAATAAATCATCTTGTATAATGTATTTTATCAAAATTATACAATTTTATAAATAATAAATAATTTCACCTTTTTTAAGTAGGTTTAGTAGAAAACCTCTTCAGTTGGTTTTTATTAAATTTTCGGAAATCTTGTATACAATAATCCTATCATTGTAAATTTTTAAAATTTAAAACATTATAACTAAGTAGAAAAGGTTATTAGATCCAGAACTCTTGAGCTTCTATATTTGAATGCACATTAACTGCAAATATTATAAATTAAAACCGTAAAATAAATTGAAATTAAAAATTACTTCACCTAAAAAAAAATTCAAAATAATGCAATAACGTTCAAGTAATAAAATTTTTTATAAATTTGCCTACACAACGAAATCTTACTCATTGTGTTAAATGTGCAAAACCGAGGATGTTACAAAACAAATAACAATTGAAAAACATTTAAAAAATAAAATCAAAAACAAATTTTGCAAACATCATAAGCTCATTTACTTTTAAATTTTCTAACTTAAAAAATGTGAGCTGGTAACTCTAATTCTAAAAATATGCTCGCACACATAAACATCTACACAAAGACTTTGTCAAAAAGTGAGTTTTGGGGTATTGTTTCCCAAAATATTCTACCCCTGCTCTCTATGACACTGGCACCCACATATTAAGATGGAGATGGAGCTTTGGCTAGAAGGGGCATGCTGGGAAGTATTTTCTGTTAGTTGCGGCAAAAACATAAAAATTTGATAAACGAAAAACATAAAAACAAAAGCAATGGCGGCAACAACAAACATAACTTGAGCAAAAAGTGTTTATGTGTGTGTGTGTTTGTATCTGTGTGTATGTATCTGTGTGTAGATGGTGCGTGTAATTTGCTAATTGGTTGATGAAGCATTATGTTATTGATGAAAAGCGAACTTGGGGAAAAGCATATTGAATACTCGCTTCTATTTTTATTTGAAAATAAATAAAAATATTAAAGCATACTTAAGAGCGCAAATGCTTTGCACTTCTCCACTTTTTAGAAGTAAGGGAATTTGTATTTTTTTTTTTTTTTCAATTTTTAATGCTTTAAAATAGATGTTGTTTACGACATTCAAAACTTTAGCAACGACAATTCAAAACAATTTGTTATGATATTTGTGGACAGCTCATATGTTTTCGTAAAAACTGATAGATAGCTAGATTATGACAATTTTTGAATAGATTTGGAATAAAGAATAAGTAAGTTAAGGTTGAATATGCTATTTTTTGGTTTGGAGCTTACAATAATAATAAATCAATATATTGAACCCATTTTCAAAGAAAAGGTATCAAGTTTGCAGAATTTTATAAGGGAGATATTGGTCAAAAGACTTTTGAGTGAGTGGGTTATTTTTATATTTTGGGAAAATGTCAACAATATTGTGGTCTTAATCATAAATTTTGTGCATTTTGGTAAGTGGCTCATAAGCAAAGTCAAGCTATATAACCAGAGATTAGAATAGTAGTAGTTTTATGAAAAGGCGTTCTGAAATTGTTACTCAGATCTTCATCATTGCCACTGTAGTATATTAACCCTTTGCACTCGAGGCTAAAAAGCAAAAGTAGCAACCAGCAACTCGAGAGCTTTTTTTGTAAAAACTGAATGCATTAATGTTTAAGAAAAATGCGGTCGCTGCAGTTAAACAAATCAATTTATTTTTAAATATATTGTAATAAAGCATATTAAAGCTTATATTCAAGACTAAAAGAAAGAAATAATTATCTAACATAAACATTATCTAAGAATCAAGAGTGCTGAGTGAGATAAATAAGCGTGGCGCAAATGCGGCGACATTCGAGTGCAAAGGGTTAAAATAAAATTATATATAATAACAAAAACTTTTGATACAACAACGTCCGGCTTTTGACTCAAAAACTAGCTAAAAATGTCCTAATAAACTAAATGTTATAAATTGAGAAAATTTAAATTTAAAAACTAGTTTTATTGGCATCTAAGATAAACAAATTATAAAAATATAAATCTATTTAAAAAACCGGAGACCGCAAACTACTTGGGAGATTTTAATATCAATGTTGGAGAGTTGAAAATTGCCACAGATTAGCCAATTAGTGTTAAAAATCTAAAAGTTCACTCTTCTAGATATTTTAAAAGAGTTTTGCCCAAAAGTCTATCTAAAAAAATGACTTATTTTTAAGTTATTTTTTAACACTATTTCTACCGTGGTGTTTCAAAACCCTGAACTTCTAAGTATTTCCTTATTTTAAATCATTATTCATAAAAATTTTTGTTTTTCGAGTAACTATTATATATACATAAGACAAAAGAAATTTTTTAAATAAATGTTTAAACTTAGATTATATTGTTAAATCATAATTTGACAGTTGTTTTTTGACACCTTTTGGTAGAAATAGTCTTAAATAGTGAAAAGTTTTAAAATTATGAAATGACTACCTTCTGCTATTATATATACATAAACCAGAATAAATTTCCTGAAGAATCAAATTTATTTTTGTGCTTTGGCTAAATAGTTTAGAATTTATTTTTTAGATTTTATGTCTATTTTTGTTCAGCCAAATAAATAAAATAAATAATGGTATGAACATTAGACGTCTGAAAAGATCTCACATTTTGTACCTTCCAAATCGATTTGTGCGTTAATTTTTTTCAACCAGAAGTAGCCATATTGACAATAGGTCGGCTCTTATCTCAATTTTGGACAAACAACGGAAAATTATACGTAAAGATTAATAACTGGCTTTTATATAAACTAGTATACAAAATATTTGTAACTAAACAAATGGACCAAGCTTAAATGATTATTTTGTTTTTCACTAAAAAAGATCGTCAAAAAAATCTATGAAATCAGCCCGACATATTGGCTAGAATCGTGGTGACTAATCAGCATTTCGGGAAAACGCGTTTAAAGCTCCGTAGCTAATTTTTCTACCTTTACCAATATCTCCGAGTTAAAATAAGTTTTCTACTTTGTTCGATTATGATATGTAGGGTATCCCAAAGTCATACGCGCCCGACTTTAATGTAAGCCATCGTTGTCTATACTAAGGTTTATATATTTTTGATTTTTTTTTAGCTTACGATTCACAACTCATTTAAGTAGTGATTGGGTTAAAGTGCAATTTTTAGACTTTTCCGAAACACAGTTTTTATATTATTTATTTTTTTTTATAGTTTATGGCTTTAAAGTGTAAATTGTTGTAGCAATGGAATTTTTAAGGTAATGGTAACATTTCTTTCAGCTCGTTTATCTCGAATTCTATAAATCGCACAAAAAAAATTTGCAATGTAAAAAATGAGTAAAATTTTAATTGTAGTTGAAGGCATATCCAGAAATTCATATTTTGGGGAATTAGAGGGCGCCAAAATTACTACAATGCAAATATATATAGATTTTTCTCGAGTGTAGTTTTTTTCTGAAGGAGCACGCCGATATGCAATGTCTCTGCCATATATTGTAAGCTACACTTCAAAGACCTGAGTATATGCCATTTTGAATGGCCAATAACGGATGGCAAACTGTTCCCGACCTAAAAACATTAGGGTAAAAAATCGGTGGAACAAATCGGCACTTGGGAGGCGCATGCGGGTCGAGTCCTCATCGAAAATCATGCTCAACTTATACAATCCATTTACCCACGGGATTGCATAATCCCAGGCAAATAAGTTTAGGCTGCCGTCTGGGTTTTTAGCCGGGTGTGCCACTAAGTCCAATCATCCTCAATCGAACGGCTTAATATAAAGATGGCATCGTTCCTTTAAAACTGCACTCATATATAGTTCAGGTACTCCTTGGATTAGCTTTCTGCCTACCGTGCTTTTTAGCTTGAGAATGTGTTTTAAGGAAGATCTGGGTACTTCAGCTGCAGAGATGCAGTATGGTGCTCACATTCGACTCCCAAACGAATTTTACGAAGACTTGCTATATTTTCTTTAACAAAAATAATCACATATATCTATATATTCATATTGCCATGTTTATACCTTATATCTATATATATAAAAGAAACTTTAATCCAAAAATCATATATTTGTCAAGATAAGCTAACTAGATAATCTTACGATGTTTATACACTTTAAGAGTATTCAAAAAGTTTGGGCAGGACAATGTCTGCCGGGCTCACTAGTGATATCTAAATCGATTTTTATAATCTTTTAAAAAGTGATTGGTCTAAGATAATATATTTTTATACATATTTTGAGAACAAAAAAGATAAAAGCTGCTTCGGGTAGCTGAGTGCCTCGTCAATCTTTTAAATATCATCCGAGAAAGAAGAGCGAGTTGATAGTTTGTTACTGAAGTAATTGTACTTGATGAACACGCAAAAAAGTTCACTACAAATACTTGAATTCAAGAAGTTCTCTGCTTTTAATAGATTACAATCACAAATTAAATGACGCAGCTAAATAGTTATACAGTAGGTTGCTTAAGTCTCTTAGCAGAGGATAATTTACTGAAGCAGTGCTGTATTGTTTTTAAACGAGGAAATTAATAAGTCAATGACTAAGTTGGTTTTTTTTTTGTCAATGAATTTATTATACATTATATTTATTTATTATTTATATACAGTTTAATTTTAAATATTATAATTCATTAGTATAATAAAGCCCAAAAAAGGAAAATCATGCTTAGATGTCAAATTGTATTATATTATTAAAGCAAAATAAAGTGAGGAAGATTGGTTTACAGCTTAATTTGCTTACGGTTGAAGGAGACTATTTATGGCAACTTTTGGTGAGGGACTCAATGCAAAGTGTTTTGCCAGTTGAAGTAGAGCCTTGGGTCATTTATTGACTTAATTTTGTCACTTGAAAAGAAAATCAAATATTTGCCAAAAATAGCATCTGGAGATAGATTGTTGTTGCTTCCATAATATGCACTCGATTTATTTATAATACAATAAAAGCAGATAAAACATTTTGTTAATAAAGGTACGCGCCGAGTCTTGAAGCTTGTGGTTGACACCATGTCAATATTTTTTTAGAGTTCCAAGGACTTACATAAGAATTTGACACGAGTCACCTTATTTTCGGGTTGACATATTCACAGAAAATTGATTTTTGTGATATTGTCTCGTGAAGCAAGTTTGGATTTGGCAAAAGAGTGTACTGCGAAACTTTAATCCATCCGTTATACTTAAGACTTACAATAAAAGAAGTCGTATTCATACGGAATGCAGACTTAGTCAACGTGCAGACTTGGGGCAGGCCCAGCAACTCTTTGACTCTTATTAGTTTAGTAGATTCAAGAGAATCTTTCAAATTATCAAGAATTGACTGACTGGGTCTCCGCCTTTAACTAGTTACATTTGATACAGAATCTGGCTGCGGAGTGCTGGGGTTGGCAGAGAGCATTATAGATCTTTAGGCTCACTTCTCTTACCAACAATACGATAAAGGCGTCACTAGATTAAAGATTTTAGTCTACTCACGAAATTAACTTATTTTCTTTAAAAATGATCAGGGGTGTATCGGAATATCGGAATGGCTTGTGGGTATTCTAACCAACCAGGACCAAATAATATTTGAACATAGCAAAAAGAGTTAGTTAGTGAGGCAAATAAGAGAATGTGGTCGAATTCATATGCTGCTTCTCTCTGCTAGCGAAATCTTCAATGAGTAAAAGCCGAAAAAAATTTAAAGCCCAAAAAAAAATTAAAAATACAAAAAAAAAAATATATTTTTTAATGCTTCTTGGTCCCTACGGCTTATGATCTGGAACTCCCAGGGATCCTCGGAAATTTAAGCCAAAAATTACCAAGGAAAAGCCTATTTGCAGGCTGTTTCCAAAACTTTATGGCGCCCAAATGTGTCCTATTAAATTAATTTTAAGTTGTTTAGTCGACATTATAGTTGATTTATGTGAAGTTTTCTTGATAACGATTACCATAATCGATTGCCAATCTTAGCGACGACCCGCATTGATTCAGCATGCCTTAAAGTCGATAAGACGCATTGTTTTTCAATAGGATGGAGGATGTGGAAATTAGGAAAGGAGCAGCATATATAGTACCGAAATCATTATTGAGGGTTTGCGATCCAAGCAATCAAGGAGAGTAGCTCCCTACGTCATCGTCATCGTGTGGCCATGACAACCCGTTCTCGAGTTACGGCCAACCTCAGCAGCTCGCCAGGCGCCTCCGCTTTGCGCGCGCCTTCTCCAACTAGAAATACCAAGGGAGAATAGGTTCTCCTCCACTTGATCTTTCCACCGGAGTCGTGGTCGTCCTCTTCGTCTTCCTTCGTCGGCTTTTGCTATCCGAGGCTTTGGCTGTGGTTTTCATTGGATTGTTGTTTAACAAGGCGGGTGCCAAATCTTGTGCTCAACCGTTTAACGTTCGGGTGACTCGCTGCACACATTAGCTCACTAATTAGCGGATGCTAAGATAGCTACCCAGGAGGCGCCGCGAGGAGGCTGTGTGCCAACTTGCAGCAATCAGAAGCTTTGCTCTGTACAAATGAAAGCCAGGCCAGTAGCTCCCTACATTATTATTTTTTTTAATAAGTATAAGCAATTCGTATAAACTATTAAAAATTAACTTCAGTAATCTCCAATTGAAGATTCGCGTGGTCTCATTTTACTCCCGTACTAAAGGGAGCATATAAAGGAGGCAGAGTAGAGTTGCTTTTAAAAACGCTACAGGTGATCAAAAGTCCAAGATAATATTCTCTAAGCGATGAGGAGGGAAATGGTGTCCCTTTTTAACTTTATTTTGAAATAGGCCTTCAAGAGAACCCCTGCTAGTTGGAACTCACATGGTGAATGTAATTTGAATTTGTTAAAAAGGCGGAGTACATCCCACTGGCAGGCTCAACTGGCTTAATCAGGTTATGGCAAAAAAAATAGAGCATATCTGAAGGCGCAAATTGAATCTTGATAGATAACTATCTATGTGCTGCTTATATATGTACTTGTACTGATTGATGTTCTAATTTTTTTTCCTTACAGTGTTTGCCGCACAGCGTGACTCATATAAATCGAAGGATATGAGCAACAGTAATAATGCCATACCAAACAGTGATGCGTCTGTCATGACGGCTGCTGCTGCTGCTGCTGGGGCTGCTGTTCCCAATGGCGTCGCCGGAAGCGGAAGCATGAACAGCAATACAAACAGCAACAATAACAATGGGCATGGCATAAGCAATGTCAGCAACGGAAATAGCAAAAATGGAGTCGCCACAGCAGGGGCGGGTGGAGCAGGAGCTGCAGTGTCAGCTACAGGCAACTCAATGACAACTGCCTCTGGCTCTGTCGCTACTGCGCCAGCAACAACAACAACCATAACTGGCATACCCAGCAGCAGTTTGCAAAAAGTCAGCAGCAGCAGCAACAGCAACGGCGCAGCTTCTCCAGCTTCCGGTATCAATCGGAATAGCATTGAGCTAATCGAAGAAGCGCGCAACAGTGGACCCTATTTTGATAGAGGCGCTTCGAAGAATGTCACCGCACTGCTGGGAAAGACAGCGTATTTGAATTGTCGTGTCAAGAATCTGGGCAACAAAACGGTAAGCATATGAGTAGCTACCATTATATAATTGTTATGTCATTTCGGGCTATTAAAATGCAATTTGTAGCCAATGAGTAAGGCGGCGGAGTAAGTTGCAAATGTTTTTTAAGCTAATTAGCACGTAAACTGCGTGCCGTGCCCCAAATGGCTAAAATACGTATATATATATGTACATATGTGTATATACAAAACGACACACACACACACACAGGCAGAGCTTAAGCTAATTGTTCCGGTAGCAGCGTCAGTGCCAAACGAAATGATTAATTATACCAAAACAGGAAACAGATTTTACTTTATTCAAGTTGAACAAAAATTTCATTCCACGTGTAAGTGTGCATTATGTGTGTGGGTGTGTGTGTGGCTGGTTTTTTTTTTTTGGTATGTTTGCCTGAGCGGAAGGAAATACCGCAAACATTTCACAAACACAATCTTGCCCAGCCAACGCCACAACACTTCCGGTCCAAGCTACCTGGCCAACTATTCAAATCAACTTATACTCCCCCACACACAGACACACACACGTATACAACAAAACCAAGTGGATCGAATACTTTTGGCATATGAAGACTAAGCTATGCCCTTTAACTACAACTCCGCATAACTTTAGAGCGAATATAGATTTTTTTTGAGTATACGTAATTTTTGGGATTTTGTTTCCGATTTTGACTCGTCTATGTGACAATCATTGGCGTCGGAAGGTAAATTTCGATGGGTGCGTAATAAAAAGCTTTCTTTGGATATAAGATTCGAAAAAAAACAAGTCTACACTCGACCAAAAACACGTTTTCTTTCATCATTTCTAGAAATGAATTCACGCACTTTTTCTTGTAGATTGAGTCCGCCTGTCAAGTTTTTATGAACATATAATATTATAACGAGAAGCACTGACTTAACAGTTTTGGATTCTTTGGCAAGGAATTCAGCAAAATCTTGACAACCTACAGGACGGGGAGAGTTGACAACATTTTTAGCTCTGTTCTGAGGAGATGTGCATCAAAGTCATTCGAGAAAGGTTTTAATAACTCTCGGATATTATCCGAGCTCGGAATGTATTTTCCATAAAGAGCATCCAGAACCAGGTTTTCAAGTCTAATCAGGGTCTTTAGTCCCTCTTGATTGATTCTTGTAGATACTCGAATCAGTTGAGTTTCAGACGCGACGGTTGATTGGACCGGAGCATCCTAGTTCGTTGGTAGGATTGCTACCTTTAATAAAATAAATAATTATACGTCAATGTACTTCAGGCCTCCGAACTTGCCCAAAGCACGTTAATGGAACTAGGTATTTCCCCCGAGAATCAGATGGAAAGGAACAGTTATCCCGCTGAATGCTCGGTCGCCATTGCCTCATATGTTTAAAACAGGGAACGCCGCGTGAAGGCCGAGGTTGACATTTGTATGGAGAGGCTTTTAGAGACGCATGCACATACCTTGAATCCCCAATTGATTGATACGGTCTTTTAATTCTGTGATCCTCAGATCAAGAAATTCGAAAAAAATTTTATGAAAGTTGTTACAGCATCGAGTTCTGTGGATGGAACGGCATTTGTCGTGTATTCCAATCTTTTGGGTACTTTTTTTGCTCTGGAAGTGGTTGGAGAATTCAAACCAAGTGCCGTTCCTTCGACTTTTTTTTATTAAAGCCAAAATATCGGAATATATCTTACTTCATTTTTATATCGACAAGTCGGAACTTACATCCATAGAAAGCATGATCATTTTTTGATAAAATCTCATGATCCCGCGTGATGCTTTCTTTTCTCTGTTAACTAAGAATTTCTGACTTTTTTTCTAAGAAAATTAAAAATTTTTGCATTTATTGAAAAAATTTTTTGATACATTTTCATATTCCAAGATTCTTTTGATCAAAACATGTGAAGATCTATAAATTTCAAATTTAAGTTACTATTTTTTGTGTTTCAGACATAGCCAAATACTTTTTCCTAAGCCGATTCCCTTTGCCATATACTCCGTGGAGTCTTCTTACTTCTTTTATCTCAGAAATTCAAATTTAAAGTTTCCAATCTTTGGCCTTTATAAAAAGGGAAACTCCAGAGAGACATAGCCAAATCGGCCTATTTTATCCCAAGCTGCTCCCTTTTGCCATATACTCCGTGGAGTCTTCTTACTTATTTTTTCTCAAAATTTTTTTTTCACTAATATAGCCTTTATCGTTTGAGTATAGCATATAAGAATAACAAAAAACTGAAAGCCCATTTTGGGTCGTATTTGATTTATTTTTTTTTTTCTTCTTATTTTTTTTGTGATGTACCCTGCCGCCTGAGTGGCCAGGAGCCATGTAAGTGCTCCGTGCTGTTTTCAGTTTAGTTTCCAGCCTGGGTCATAGTCATTTGGCTTCCGCTGCTTCCTGGCTGTGTTCAATGGGCGGCGTCGACTTCTTTTTGATGATAATAATACGTTAGGATCGTACACTGTGCGAAAAAGCTGCTGCTGTTGCTACTGGCGCCATTTGATTAGTTTTTGTAGTTTTTGTAGAGTTTTGACTGGCAGGGGACGGAGATGGCAGAGTTTTGTGCTTTGCTCTGTTTGTGTTAAGTTTTGCGAAAACTAATTTGCGTGATTATTAAGATGGGCATGTGTTTTCTGAGGGTTACATGAACTGTGCCCAGGGCATGTGGAAAGTTTTTGCTATATGCCAAACAGATACCTTCAACGCAAGAATCTTATGTAGGTATGTGTAAAGGAAACAGGTTGGCAACTTCATTAGTTCTGGCCACAGGCATATAACTTCATCAATGCGTACGTGTGCTAGAGCCAGATAATCTAGGGCAAGGGTTCCATTAAAAGCTTGACAATTGAAAATGCTGGAAAATGGGTTTGCTTACCTTAGACTAAGAGGGTGTTAGGCTAAAAGCTTTAGAGTTAATGGCTAAGATTGAAAATAAATCTAGCTGAGTGCTAATTGAATGCTGCAGCATTGACAGAAATGGGTCTCAATCTGTTGGCATAGTTTTGAATTATTTCAATGAAAATGGTTGGCCCTTGGGCAGGCTGAAAAGTAATCGAGCTACAATTTCAAGAATTTTTTTTCTGTAAGTTTGTCGATTTCAATGCTGTAGTATGCTGGATCATCCATCCTATGTAATTTTAGAGCAGATCGTAAGAAAATGACTTCAATTTAAATTTCTTGGATAAATTAATTAAATAATTTTGAAATCTGTTTTATTGATATCAGCCATTTTAAGTGGAAGTAGAGTTGTATTTTGACAGTCTAAGCCGATGAATATTAGAAACCACGCCTGAAAATTATAATATTGCTTGTAGGGGTAATGGCAATCATAGAAATTGTTAAAATGTAGAACATTCTTTAAAGTAACGACAAGGAAGGAGGTAACATAATTTTGAGGCACCCATGATTTTCTGCGAATTATGCCTATTTCCAAACCTTTACAAACTGGCTCAATGCAAAAATATTTTCTTCAAAAAACTGCAAAAAAAATAGTTTATTACCAATAATTTCTTGTTAAATAAAAGACATATATATAAAGGGTTTTCCAATAAGAGGTGTTATTTTGGTATTCAAAAAAAAAAAAATTTCATTTTTTGAGATAAATGATCGGATGTTTATTTCATAATAAAGAGGAAGGTATGCCGTTAATAATGAAAAACAACATCAGCCAAATGGCCACCACAACCACAAGGTCCATATCCTTTTCATGATATTTTCCATAACCAAATCGCAAAGTGGCTGCGCTATGTCTTCTATCTTTGAGGTCTTGAATCGACGCTGGGATGTTGGCGTAGACGTTATCTTTCACGTGGCCCCAAAGGAAGAAGTCGCAAGGTGTTAAATCACAAGATCTCGGTGGCCAATTGTGATCATTTCTTCGAAAGATAACACGGTCCGGAAACTTTTTCCGTCAAAGAGCAATGGTTTCGTTGGTTCTGTGGCATGCAGCGCCGTCTTGTTGAAAGTAAACGTTGTCCAGATCAATACCATCCAACTCCGACCATAAAAAATAATTAATCATCTCTCGATAGTGCAATCCATTCACTATTAATCCAACCTCATTTTCGAAAAAGTAAGGTCCAATGACCCCACTGGACCATAAACCGCACCAAACAGTCACACGTTGAGGATGGAGAGGCTTCTCAACAATAACTCTTGGGTTTTGTGCTTGTTGACGTAGCCACCGAGGTGGCATAATTCTGCATAATTTTCATGCATTTCAAGGACCCAATCAGCAAAGACAAGACGTTGTTGATGATCGGCCGGCTTGAGTTCTTGTGTTAACTGAACTTTATAAGCTCTAAGACCCAAGTCTTTATTCAAAATACGGTGTAATGACGTATGTGGAATGCACAATTCCAAAGAACGTCGAGGAATGGACAAACCTGGGTTTTCTTCAACACTTTGGGCTACAGCAGCAATATTCTCAGTTGTTCTTGAGCGACGTGCAGGCGCTTTATTTTTCACATCGCTAACTTTACCCAACAGCTCGAATTTTTCCACCAATGTCTGTATTGCGGTCCGACAAGGTGCTTCACACCTCTTGTTGGAAAATCCTATATATAAACCAATTCGTATTAAGGGACCTTGACAAAAAATTACTTCTGTTAGTCATTGAAAAGTTGGATTAAGTTTATGGACTTGATAGAAATTTTTATAAAATATTATTATACTATTTTGAAAAATGGCGGACGTTATGTCGGGCGCGGACGACTTTAGGATACCTTGTACCACTAGCTTGTAATAAAGTCCGATTTCTTCACAAAAACCAAAAACAGAAGAATTTTTAAGCAAAAATGACCGATCGTTCCTATGGGAGCTATATGATATAGTCAACCAATTTCAATAAAATTTGACACAGTGCTTAAATACCTTAAAAAAGATATGAATGCCAAATTTATTTCAAATATCTTTACAAACAAACAAAACACATCGAATTTTGTATAAAAAACGTGTTTTTGGACCGATTGGTCCTATGGGAGCTATATGATCTAGTCAAACGATTTGGATTAAATTTGGTACAGTGCTTAGGAACTATAAAATACTCACGAATGTCAAATTTGGTCCCAATATCTTAACAAACAAACGAAACACAACAAATTTTGTTAAAAAATCGATTTTTTGGAAGATCGGACCTATGGGAGCTATATGATATAGTCAACCGATTTTGTTCAAATTTGGCACATTGCTTAAGTGGTCTAAAAAATTTCCAAACGCCAAATCTGATTACGATATCTTTATTAAAAAACGAAATATAGCGAATTTTTCTTTAAAAAAGTTATTTTGGCCGATCGGTCCTATGGGAGCTATATGATATAGTCAACCGATTTCAATCAAATTTGGTACAGTGATTGAGAAGTATAAAAAACTTACGAATACCAAATTTGGTTACGATATCTTCATAAACAAACGAATTATTCATCTAAAACGCTTTTTTTTGTCTAGGTCGTCTCAAACACCCCCATGGGAGCTATATAATTTATCCCCGATATCAAAAAAATAAAATAAACTTGCCTCCTATGGAATAATATGGGATCTAATGTGAAAGTTTGGTAACTCTAGCTCTTACCATCTCTGAGATCTAGGCGTTCACACGGTCGGACAGACGACATACGGACATGGGTATATCGACTTCTCTATTCACCCTGATCATATTTCAGGTAACTTTGGGGTGTCTCCGACGTCTCCTTCTATATGTTACATACATTTTCGGCTTGCACAAACTTAATATACCCTTGGTACCATACGGTACAGGGTATAAAAAGTGAGCGACTCCAAATTAATTTTTGAACCATAGTTTCTTGGGAAAAGTTGCTAAGAAAGACCCAAAGAATCTAAATCGCCGTGATCCTCAAAAGAAACAATTTTAAGGTTCCTGGTTGCTCACGAAAATTTGTTATATTTTTCACGTTTTGTCTTTATAGTACAAGCAAAAACTATAAGTCTAAAATTGCAGAAAATATAGTGCTATCAAATTATTTGGGGGCAGAAGGGGCCATGGAAAAAGAAAAATAATGTTTTTGACTGGAAACATAAGGAGTCTCAATGGCAAGTTGTGTTTTTCTAGATCCATAAGGGGGATGGATACAAATATAGGAAAGTTGCAAAAAAGTATAGAATAAATGTTTTAACGAATATATTTACTGTAAGATGTTACAATATTTCAGGGTAGCAGTCTTTTTATGTTCCTAAATAATTACAAAATTTCGTTCATCAGCACATAATAGAACACCTTCAGAGCCTTCCGGCGTTCAACTAGAAAATTGCGTTTCCCGACACGCAAAAGAAGGAGATTTGAAGAAAACTAAAAAAAAGGGGAGTTAACGAAAAGGGATATGAAAACCCCCAAGCTATATTCAGTCATCTAAAGAGCGCCCACAACTGACGGCAATATAAAATTCATTTACCCCAGCCTGTGCGTTGTCAGCTTAAAACCTAATTAGCTTTCAGTTGGTGGTAAGCCACAGAACCGCAAAACCTGCACCCCACCCCTACTCTCTGCCAGATACAGCCTTTTAGACACACACACACACACACACCAATACTAATATGCAAACACTCACGCATATAAGTATACGCACAGTATGCTAGAGCAATACATCATTACTGAGCTGAGATTTACCAACACCTTGGCCAGTGTTGAGCAACGCTGAAAAAAATGAAAAGATGCTACAAAATGAAGTAAAACTGACTAAGCCGCCTTCTGTTTTATGTTGTACAGTGTAAACTGGTACAGTTTTAATGATAAACACCAAACCGGATGTTGATGTTTTGTACATTATTAATGGCGTTTTTCATTAGAGTCGCAGCGGTGTGCCATTTATTTGGTGTTTCATATTTTACAGCTGCCACTGCTGATAATAATGTGCACAGCGTGCGCTAATGAGTTGTGGCGGGGTAGGGACATCAAGGAAGAGGCACTACCAATATGAATCACCCGATTCAACTTTTCAGCCCCCACCCACCCATTCCTGTCTATTATCTAAACAAAGCGCTTCTTAGCTCAGACACATGCACATACATCATCTACGTGTGGTTGGTTTATTATATTATTCATGATAAAAGTCATGAGATAAAGTTTACAAAAAAAATAATAAAAAATAAGGTTACACAAATTGAGCGTGACCGAATTCGATATACCCGCATAGAAGAGTAGGTTTTATCAAACTGTACTGGATAAAAATTTTTTAGGCAACAGAAGTTTAAAGATTTAAAATTTCTTCTTCTGCTTAGCTGTAGCAAACATTAGCACAAAAGAGCACAAGTTCGTCGTCGATGCGACGAAGGTTATCTATCTTGGGTATAAAATTAATAATGCAGGCATGTACTATATATTCATTCACAAGATATGAAAAGTTGACGGTTAGTTCTATTGCTATAATCATCTAAATTTGAAAGTAAAATTTTTTAATTGATTTTGGGATTTTGCTTAAATTATTCTCCATATTTTTGTAACCGAAATTCAGTTCAAATATTCATTTAATCATAAAGTAATGAAAATATATATCATTAGTTTCTATAAATCGTAGAGTTAGTTTCTGGTACCTGAACCATCTACCATTTTTATAAGCTGAATATCGGCTGCTATATAGAGTTGTAATGAACTTACTTATCCAAAAATGTACTTACTTAAAGAGATCCGAGTCTTATTACCATCCCTCTGCCTATAACGCATATTATATTCTCAAACTCTCTCAATAATTGACATAAAAATCGAAATTACTTTTAAAGCATACTTCACGACGTTTGCTTAGAAATTAAGCTGCAAAATCGAAAGACGGGAGAGTGGGAGAAAAATCGAGATGAAAAACAACAGTTGAGATTTTTGCGTTTACAAAACATAAAATGAAGAAATTTATGTTATGCGCATTTTTTGGCTCCAAATCAATATATAATATAAATTTTACGATACTATTAACACGCATAATGGGCATAAACTGGCTCTTGAGGGAGATGAAAAGCAAGAAGCAGAACGCACACACTCTTGTATGCTTAAATTTGACAGTGGGTGTGTGTGTGGGAGGCAGTGGCAGGATTTTCGGGGAGGTCTTGAAATTTGAGACTACATGTGGCAACATTTGCTGTTAATTACATGCAAGTAACTTTTCTTTCTTTGCCTTGTACAAAGTTTATCCAACATTTTCTTGGCCATTAACTTTGGCTAACCTTGTGCCTGCTCTTAAGCTCTTGTCATTGAAATTTCTAAATGGTCACAGCTGATGTATAACATGAGTTTCTACGTATGCCTGTAGGTTCCAGCTCTCCGAACGTTAAATCACAGTCACTTAAAAATGTTACGCGTTTTTTCGTCTCTGTTTTTTTTTGTTTTTTTTGGTTTGGCTTTACTCTTAACTTTAATGGTAAAACACGTTAACAGCAGGTGGTTTGGCAAACAGGTGTGCATTAGCGTAGACCTCACACAATCTGGGTGTTTTTGCGTTGTTTTTTTTTTTGTTGAGGGGTTCGTCCTGGAGCTGACTTCAATTTGTCTTGAGCAAGAAAGTTATGCCACAGCTCGGTTGATAAGGGTAGGCAGCAGGAGCGAGGCGGGACGCAGTCAAGCCCTAACACAGACATGGACTGCACTTTGACAGGCAACATTCGCGTGTGCGTGTCAAATCTTGTACTTACTGATACCCTACCAAGGACTGTAATGACTTTATCAGGGGTGTTGCAGTGCTGCAAAGCACATAAAGTATAATATTTTTAACACCTGTGCAGGGTCGTCATGGTCTTGTATAATTGGGAATACGTATTTAATTATTTTATTTTTTTGCAATCCTTTCGATTGACAGAAATCGAATTACTCCATATTCTAGCTATGGCAAAAAGGAATTTAATAACACAGCCACACAAAAAACAATATTTTTTCGGGTCTGGAAGTCAGACTATGTTTACCAAACCTTTTCGGGGTCGCTCAATCCGAATCCGAGGTCCAAAAACCACAGCACGTTAGGGTTCTGACATAATCTCAAAAACCTTATACAAAATTTTATTCGAGTCTGGGGCTCAGACCATGTTTATTATATGTTTTTTTGGTCGCTGAATTTAAAAAACTTCATAAAATTAAACGGATAATCTGATTTTTGTTCAATGTACGGCTAAAGTCGAAGCGTTGAAACGTTAAATACCGTATATAACAAGATATTTTGAAGATTATATCAACAACCTGACATGCTATTGTTTTTGACGTCTGACCCCCGGATTTGGAAAAACAAATTTATGGAGTTTTTAAGGTTATGTTAGAAACTTGACGTGCTGGGGTTTTTTGGACCTCGGATTTGGATTCAGCGACTCCGAAAACATACCTATAGTAAATATGGTCTGACCTCAAGACCCGAAAAAATATTTTTTTGTGTGGCTGTGTAATTTATAGAGAGGGCATATAAAAAAAATAGTAAACAGACATCGAAATACTTTCAAATAAGTTGGTTTTGATTGTTTTTTCCTCTAAGGCAACAGAAATGTTTATTCTATTAAGTTCTTTCTTTTTTAAGTGTAGTTTTGACAATTGTTAGGGTATAGATTAAAATTAATGTAAGCGTGAAGCCACTAAGCCGAAGAAAGGACAACTTGAGAAGAGATTAAAACTTCTCTATAAACTTAAAAATATTCCAGTTTAAAATGTCAATATTAAAATCAACTGGTACATTATTTCTTCATCATTTGAAGATTACTTCATAATTCCAGGACACCGTCTAGTGGTTCTGTCCAAACTGGATATTATAAGATTATAAGATTTTCTACACATTCACTGGTATTAGCTAATTAATTTATGTGCCTTGGGCAAAAGATGATTTTAAGAATTATACGCAATTTTAGCCGTCTTCATATTCATGAAGATTCAGATCATTTTTAAAGATGAAAAAATAAAGCAGATATTTTATAACATTTATATTATTGTATATCTTATATATAAAATTCTTGTGTCGCAATGTTAGTTACCATGCTCCTCTGAAACGGCTGGACCGATTCTCATGCAACTTTGTGTGCCTAATGGGTAGGTCTGAGAATCGGCCTACATCTATTTTTCATACTCAGGGTCACCCCTTACATTGCTCTTTTTTTATTTTTTTTTTATAGTGTGGTATTGTGTACATTGTCAGATTATCTAATTTTTTTTTTAATTGTTTTTATCATAAATAAAAGAAACTTATGTTTCGCGTGTTACGGGTGTTCTCATGAACGCGTCTATGAATTTCAAATCTGATTTCTGCGTCTGTTAGAGGTTGTGAATACGGAGGTTTTTTGGAAGAAATGCAACGAATCAAATTAACTTTCAATCTAATCGTACTGCCCATGAACGTGAAGATCCCCGACTAATAATGGGGAAAGTTTGAATTGAGCTGCAAGCTAATCTAAAAATCTTATATTTTTCCAGATAAGCTAATTAGAGAATCTTACGATAGTTATTCACTTTAAGAGTATTCAAAAAGTTTGGGCAGGACAACGTCTGCCAGGCCCACTAGCAATATATATATCCTCTATGTAAAGTTTCTTAAGAAGAAATATCAAATCATTTTTTAAGGCAATGAGATTTTAATTATTTTTTATATCATCTTTTGTCAAAGATTATTGGAAAAACAAGAATCATACCAAGCAGATATTGTGGTTTTTTTTATTTTTTTTTTTTTTTAGAGATGAGACAATAGAGATATGAGATGACACAATAAAATGCCACTAAAGTTGTATTAACCATATCTTGATTGGGCTTTACCATGTTTGCGAATTCGAATTTTTTAGAACAACTCAAAAATGACTTGGAACTAAAATAAAAAGTTTGGAAATATGTTTCGAAGATTAAAAAAAAAATTAGGAGTTTCGTAAGATCGCACAGCAGTCAACATGGGATAAGACTATTAAATGTAGAAAAAAACATAATTAATATAAAAATATGGAAAAATTGGTGAAAATTTAAATCTATAATATATGTCATCTAGCTAGAAATAATTACTATTATTTCAGTATTTGTATGGAAAAAAGGCTCAATATCAAATATTTAGACAAATCTTTGAAAGTTTTTACTCAAATACTCAAAATAATGAAACAATGTTTCAATGCTCTTGAGAAAAATTAGGTTTGAGTTGTTTTAGAAGTGACTTAGGGGATAAAGACTTAATCAAATAAATAAAAATAAATCATGTATACAATTTTAAAATATAATTTTAAAGAAATCATTAGTCGAAAGAAAATTTTTTAATGACGTCATGTTATTGCAAAAAGAATATCCATAATCGCCTTGTAAGCTTTGAAAATTTCTTGAAATTCAACAGTTCCAAATTGAAAAACTAATTTTTAAACACATATGTGTATTATTTATATATAATAAGGATATTCACAGTCGTGCTTACAAAAGGGTATTTATAAATGAGAATCGCACAGCCAGATTTATATCCATTTTTTTTTGTAATAAAAACTTATATGCAAAAAAAAAGGCGAAAGAAGACGAAAGACGAAAAAAAATCATGTATAATATTTCAAAATAAATTTGCATTTTACACGTATGCCAAGGTGACGTTGTTGGCATTTGACGGCAATGCGGCTACACGTGCGTGTGGCATCAACCCGCAGCCATCTAACCACATCGCAACCACACACTCATCCAAACACACACACACGCTCACGCACACACTGACTCAAAAACACGCACATCTGCACTTGCTAATGTGTGCGTAAAATTGACTTTTTAAACTGTTTGCTTAATAAATTAAACTTTAGACTCTTTCGTCAAATTCTATATCTAAAAGTTTTTAAATTCTTTTCTTCTAGATGTTGCTGCAAGTATCCTGGGTACGACATCGGGACATACATCTGCTTACTGTTGGCCGTTATACGTATACATCGGATCAGCGTTTCCGGGCCATACATCAACCGCAAACAGAAGACTGGATGCTGCAAATAAAATATCCGCAACATCGTGATTCGGGCATTTATGAATGTCAGGTGTCGACTACACCTCACATGAGTCATTATATACATCTGAATGTTGTTGGTAAGTCTCGGAGTAAAGCTTTTCTAGCACAGGGATGTGAACTTTCGGTACCGATACTTAGGGTGTCGATGTATTGGTCATAGGTTAGCTTAGGTGAGGTTAGGGCGGCAGTTGGGACTGACGTCCCAACTCACTTAGGCCAAAGCTAGTCCCTTTGCGATACCGCTAGAGTGGGCTAATTCACCACATTTTCTCACTTGAGAGGTCCCCTACGAAAGTTGAGGAAGCCATCCGTCTGTCTGAATGAACCTTAAAAGGCATTTGACTCTATTCAAAGAGCTGAGATAGATCGTCTAGAAAGTGTGTAGGATCCTAAATCTTTTACTGCCCAGTCCAGGGAAGTGACAGAAAAAGTGTTCCACCGTCTCCAGCTCCTCTTCATCGCCACAGCTTCTGCAGAAGTCATGGTGGGGAGCATTCAACCTGGATGCGTGGTTTTCTACCAACCAGTGTCACGTGATGGCACGGATAACAGATGAGCACTGGGCTCTATTCAGACAGCAAAGTTTTTTGGTTATTTTACTGCAGTATGATGGCCAGGTTTGCCGCGAGATTCTACACATGTTCGATATCCGATTCCACGTTTTATTTGCACAGAGAGCGAAAAAGTTTCGTATTCTCAGTTTACAGCTGGCCATGGCCCAGGCCCGCCTTGTTTTGAAGGCGGATGCTGGTAGTTCCTTTCTTAGCCAGTTCACCCTCAAAGTCCCTATGTCCTGGGACCCATATCAGGTGAATTGAAAGCTGCTCAGCCATCTCCCCTAGAGACAAGCGGCAATCATTCACTGACTTCATACACGAAGTCATCGAAACTAGGGACTTAATAGCCGTTTGGCTATCCGAATAGATACAAATGTTCTTATTTTGAACTTGTAGGTTTATTATTGTTGTCAAAGCCTGCCGGATTGCTGTAACCTCTGCCTGAAAGACACTGCAGTACTCCGGTATTGGTCATACAAATGAGACATTTTTTTGGAGGCTCCAATATAAATATCTGGTTCTTAGACATCGATATTTCGAGTTTCATAATAAAAGTTAATTTTTTTTAATTATCGATATATATATATCGTTGATTTTAAGTTCATTTGTCCAATATCGGTATTGAAAAAAAGTTGGAACTTTTATCTCAAAATCGTCATAATTTGAATGTCCGGCAGCATCAATGTGGAACCCTTGAAGAAAAAATCAATATGACCGGCAGCCAGTTTGAGACCTTTTTTAAAAATAAGCTTAAAACTTACAACAAATCAATGCATATAACGAATATTTTCTCTAAAATAGTTAAAGCCTCTGCGAAACCTACTTAAATACTAAGCACAGAGATTTGATTTTATTTCTATAGCTAATCCCAACAATATTTTACCTTTTTTTTTAGAACCTTCCACGGAAATAATAGGCGCACCTGACTTGTACATAGAGAGCGGTTCAACCATAAATCTCACCTGTGTCATACTCAACTCACCGGAGCCACCAGCCTATATCTTTTGGAATCATAACGATGCCGTAAGTCTAAAAAGTTTTTGTCATTTTGCCACCAAGTCAAGGCAAGTTGTCAATTTCGAATAGCCAATTACTTTGGTGTGTCATTATCGCTTTCCCTGCCAAAGTGAGTAACGCCATAAAAAAGGGTTGCCTTTATGGCCCAAAGCCTCTAGCCGCTAGTCTCCTTGCGTTGTATCCTGGCCTGTCCTGTCTCTGGAAACTTGTCTCTTGTCTCGTGTATCTTTTTTTTTGGTGCTGTCTTTTGTCGGTTCTGCGTCCCTTCAATGTTCAATTTAGTAACTTTTAAATTAGCTTTGTTGGCTACCTACGCAAAGGCGTACAGATACAGATACAAAGATGTGTACATACATAGATATATCTTATATAAGTATGCAACGAGGTATATATGTATTGTACTATCCGTAAGTCTGCTTAAAAGTGGCATCAAATAAGTGAGCTGCTTCTTGCACGCTTTTGCACCCTTTATTATTTACAATTTTGCTTTATTTTTACTTGATTTTCATGCTATGGATTTCTTTTATTTTTATATGCAATATATTTTTTATTTTTATGTGCGTTACTTTAAGAGTTAGAGTTAAAGGGTATATTCAGTTTGTACAAGTGTTTGCGACAGGAAGATGAGATCGTTTAAATTTTTTTTAAATTTTAATTTTTAATAAAAAATTTTATTAGGAAAAACTTTTTATAATACGAATATAAATTCTAAATTCAGTTATAAATAACTCGATAAATAATCTAAATGTTAAAGAAATCATTTTTTTTTGGATTATTGCCAACTACCGCTTTTCGATAACATCTCTGATATGGATCAAAAATCATAAAAATCTAGGAGATCAATATGAAATTTGGTCTACCCGTAAGCGCATAGATCTGGGAAAAGTATATAAACAAGTCATCCCATTCATAATTCGTAGGTATCTAATTTATTCGTTTATTAGATATTCACAATCTTACTTTTAAAAATATTCTGACATAATTTGCTAAGTAGGCGAGCTTACTTTGTCGACTACATAATTTTGGTAGTGTGCAAATAGACAGCCTTGCCATTTCTGCCATATCCGATTTTAAAAAAGGATATAGACAATGAAGTTTTTGGTAGACCTGAGAATGGGCTTAAAAGTTATTTTCGGAGAAAGCTGTGCTTAGGCAGCGTTTTCGATTGTGCCGTATCTGACTGTGAATGCAAATGGTGGCGTGGATCTTGTAGTGATAGAAAAGATAGTGTGGATTTAAATAGGGTTACTGCTTTTTTTGACTTCGAAGCTTTTCCTAAATTTCCTAAATTTTTGTGTGCTCTCTAGCATACAGACAGCCATGACACCTTTGGTACTTCCAAAATCTTAAGCGAGGAATGAGTTCAGCTATTTGAAAGGAGAAACAGCATAGCATTATAAGGTGTCTTTCCTTTATGGCCAATAGATTTGGTATGTAGTGAACGGGATAGCTCCGTCTGTCTTGCTTTGACAGCCATATCACCTTTGGTACTTCCAAAATCTTAAGCGAGGAATGAGTTCAGCTATTTGAAAGGAGAAGCAGGATATGATTTTAAGGTGCCTTTCCTTTATGGACAATAGATTTGATGTGTAGTGAGCGGGCTAGCTCTGTCTGTCTTGCTTTTTTGCGCAATCCAATATTTGCAGGAGTAGTACACAAGAAAGTGGAAAACATTTCAGAATTGGGGAGGATTTCAAAGGGAGTTACTACATTCCTTATGCGTATTCTTGATGGATTACTTATTTGTTTATGACTTGTGATCATCGCACGAGGGCCACACAGCGGCTTAAATTAGAAATAATTTAGGAATTCTTAAAAAATGAAAATATAATTTCCTAGCATATTAAAAATTAAATTTTTTGATCAATGACAGCCCGAGTACTAGCACAACAAAAATAACCAGAGGTCCTAAGATTCATTCATTCATTGTGTGGCCATGACAATCCGTTCTCGGGTGACGGCCGATTTCAGCAGCTCTCGCCAGGCGCCTCAGCTTTGCGCGCGCCTTCTCCAATTAGAAATAACAAGGGAGGATAGGTTCTTCTCCACTTGATCTTTCCATCGGGGTCGTGGTCGTCCCCTTCGTCGGCTTTCGCTTCGAATACCTTTTTCGCTAGAGCATCGTTATCCATACGTACAACATGCCCGAGCCAACGCGTCGTATTGTGATAAGCTGGACAACGTCTATGTCGTCGTAGAGCTCGTACAGTTCGTGGTTCATCCGTATGCGATAATCGTCCTCAAAACGAACGGGACCGAAGATTTTACGAAGAATTTTCTTCTCAAACATCCCAAGAGCAGATGCATCTGTCTGTGATACAACCCATGCTTCCTACTGGGCCCTAAAATTGTGTTTCTTTAAAAAGGTTTCACTTGCATGTCCCTAACATTTTTGTTTATTTACATTTATTGAGTTTCACCGAATTTGATTGTAAGGTCAGCTATATATCCAATCAAACCAAGGGGCTTAGGCTCTACCTATATGGAAGAGGAGCATTAGTTTCCCAAAAGTTCGTTCAATACACAATTCGGATTAGGTTCCTTTATAGATGACTTTTGTTTATTTCAGACGCATTAATTTTTCTTTACAAAAGGAAAATAATTACAAATTATTCGTGATTTTTTAATGAAATTTTTTTGTAAAATGTGAAAAAAATTTTAAAAAGACGAGAACTTCAATTCCAAAATCTATTAAATTTTATAACATTAATAGGTCATTTTTTAAAACGTGTATATAACAAAATTTTTTTTATTATTTATTATTTTTTTTTAATATTTTAAAAGTAATAAAAACTGTTTTCTGAAATATTTTTAAAATTTTTAAGCATGGAAAAAGTTTTGAAAATCTTATGTATATAAAAAAGACGAAAACTCCGGTTCCATAACACAAGTCAACATGGTTCAGTTGTTGGAAAGCTAAGAGTCATTTCCGAAGTAATTTGGCCCATCACGTCAGGATTTTGAGATATTTGGTTATGTACCCAAAAAATTACGTTTTTTCCTACATTTGAGGTTATGTACAGGGCGGTCTTTCTCTCCAGTTACATCATTTAGTACAACTCTTACCCTTTAATTTAAGAGTTCAAGAGATCAATTATTATTTTTTTTCGCAAAGTTATGGCTTTTCGAAGTTACGAGATGTATCCCTTCGACGTCATTTGCATTTGCAGTAAGCCTTTGAGATAACACAGGTCAACATGGTTCAGTTGTTGGAAAGCTAAGAGTCATTTCCGAAGTAATTTGGTGCGTAGAATCCGAATCCGGCGTCAGAACTGGCCCATCACGTCAGGATTTTGAGATATAACCTCAAATATCTCAAAAACATCAGTGGAACTACTTTGAGGAGGATTCTGAAAGATGATCTGGATATGTTTCCATATAAAGTGCAGTTAACCCAAAGATTATTGGAAACAGACAATCCGCGACGCGTGGCTTACGCCAATAACGTTATTCGAGTGAGTGAATCGGAGCCCGATTTTTGGGAGCGAATTTTAATGACTGGTGAGGCCCATTTCACGCTATCTGTCGCTGTAAATAAACAAAACTGTCGCATTTGGGGGAAAGAAAATCCTCATACTATCCATCAAACTCCACTGCATGATCAGAAAGTGACTGTTTGGGCCGGTGTCTGCTCAAAAACCATCATCGGTCCGTTCTTCTTCAGAGTTGGGGAAACTGTCAATGGGGATCGGTATCGATGGATGTTGGCACACTCTGTTTTACCAGAAATGCGTGAAAAAGGTCTTATAGGCTTTTGGTTTCAACAAGACGGCGCGACATGTCACACCGCGAAATCAACGATGAATTTCTTGCGTCAAAAGTTCCCAGGACGTGTGGTATCGAAAGGGGGATATTGACTGGCCACCGAGATCGCCCGATTTAACGGCACCGGACTTTTTTTGTGGGGATTTTTAAAAAGCAAAGTGTATGCCAACAATCCGAAGACTTTAGACGAGCTTAAGGACAATATTCGAGCCGAAATCACTGCGATATCACCCGAGATGCTTTCAAATGTCATGGAAAATGCCAGAAAAAGAGCTGAATTTTGTATCCGCAATAAGAGAATTGTTCAAGTTATTCAATATTTCCATCGACCACATTCAAATGGCGTACCCTGTAGTTAAAACTATTTTTAGTTATATATATTTAGTTACAATAAGAATGACTAAAATAATTTTTTCCCGAAATCTTAGAAGCCATTTTTTTTTGCAAAGCTACAAAATAAAATTTTGGTGGAAGTAGAAACTGCCATAAGATGAAATGTGCAAATTGTGTTAAAGAAAGTTATTTTTGGTGTCCACTCGGGCAAAAATGCAGTGGGCGCTGTTTTTGGGCATTTCTGCCTGAAAAAGAAAAAACTTTAATTGTGTACAGGAAACTCTTTTTCTCCAATATTTTAGCTGATTTTTTTTGAATGGCAATGGTATTCAAAGTCGGTCACGCCCGTCTTTAACGTAAGGAACTTTTTTTTTAAATTTTTCTCTTTGTCGAATATATATGTACTTTTTTTTTTAGCAAACAACAAAGCGAGACAGCAAGGAAATGCCATTTAAGCACTATGTTGGCAAGGAAGGGTTTTAAATGGATTTCGGTTTTGTTGTCAGTCCGCTCTGTTTCTTGTGTTTGCTAATGTTATTGTTGGCGTTGTTGTTGTTGTTGTAGTTGTTGTCGTTGTTTTTGTTATATCCCATTCTTGTGGCGTTGTCTACGTTTTAGTTTTCCACTTTTCCACTTTAGGTGTTTCTGTTGCTTCACTTTCAGTCATACTTGGCATTGTATCGAAGGGATAGCTGAAGTAACCTAGTCAGGCTATTGTTATGCGCTTTCAATAGGGTGAAATCTAAATAAAAAAATAAATAAAATAATATAAGAAAAAAATCAACAGCAAAATTGGTGACGTTGAGCAGAAAAGTTGCCATTAGTGCCAGTTTTGCCTTGCACAGATTTAATTTTATTGTTTTGCCTTTATTCTTTTATGTTTTGCATATTTTGTGACACCCTAACGAAGCCACATCCTCAATTCCCAAGCCTCACGCTTCCTAGTCCTTGTCCTCCGCTCTATTTTTTTCTTCTTTCTTTTTAATTTACACAGCGGCAGCCACTGCGTGCAACAGTGCGTATGGGTAATCTGGCGCTCAACTTTATTGCTCAGAAAATAAAGCGCATAAAATGTAATTTCATTTTCCCGACAATCGCCTTCATTGGTCCTTCCGAAATTGTCATTGGCATACAAATTGCTAGACTTGGTAGATTCCTTTTTCTTTTTTTTTCTATTTCTTTGTTCGAATAATATGCAAAGTATGAGACATGAGAGAGAGCACTTGCAACCAACCAAACCAAACCAACCACTAATATTCTATTCTGAATTATTTTCATTTGACAGATAATCAACTATGACTCGCCGCGCGGCGGTGTCTCGGTTGTCACCATTAAAGGTGAAACCACAACATCATTCCTCTTGATTAAATCAGCGCGTCCATCAGATTCCGGGCATTATCAATGTAATCCATCAAATGCAAAGCCGAAAAGCGTAATGGTACATGTGCTGAATGGTAAGTAAAATCAACGACACAAATGACAAAAGACAACACCAAAATGAACAAAAATTACAACAAAAACGGATAACGGAAAATGGAAAAAATGAAAGTAGAAAGAAAGGAATTTTCACAATGGGTTATACCCATAGTTTGGGGAGCGTTATGGGAATCTCTCGAGGAACAATACGGGAATGTGTGGGCAGACAGCGTGACTGACAAGAAAGCTCTGGCAATATGGCAACAGATTGACAGGCAATAAGCGTAAAGCGTAAATAAGAAACAAAAAAGTGTAAAGACGAGCGAAAAACACAAAGCGAAAAGTAATGAATGAGCATAGTAAGAGAAACTTTGCAAAAGAGTTGAAGGCAAAGGATTACGAAGTTTGGATTATGCGTGTAAATGTTGAATGGCGGAAGTACGGGTGCAGTTTGAAAAAAGAAAAGAAAAATAAAAACAAGAAATACAGGGAAAAGGCGAAAAAAAGGCTTCTCTATAGAGAAGAATGGAGAAAGTTTTTATAAAATAGGAGTTGCACAAGATAAAGCTTGTGCATAAGTAGCTAGGACTAAAAGCATGCTGCAAGAAAATGACGCATTCATAATGAAAGCAAAGAATGAGCTGATCTTGTTTTTCTTTTTTTTCGCTAATGAGAAATAAGACACAGTGTTCCAGATTATGGCCTCTTCAGTCAATATTTCTGACTGATAGCACATGTCAGGTTCTAGCTAACACTGAAGTATATAAAAAGCAGAGCGAAAAGTTTTGAGATACTAAAAAAGAAAGTGAATACCATAGTTAAAACAATCAATAAAGTGTGGCAAAGTTGGCAGCTTCCCACTTTTGTTGAGATTTACCTCTATTGAAAAGGTGAAAGTACAAATTTAAGACTTAAACAAAAATAATAACGTATTTATACCATGTACCGTATGGTACAAGAATATTTTAAGTTTGTGCAAGCCGAAAATGTATGTAACATAGATAAGGAATCGTCAGAAACCTCCCAAAGTTATATAAAGTATGATCAGGGTGACTAGAGAAGTCGATATACCCATGTCCGTCTGCCCGTCTATCCGTATGAACGCCTAGATCTTAGAAATGATAAGAGCTAGACTAACCAAACTTTCAAAATATTACTTCATAGGAGAGAATTTTTTTTTTTTTTTTGATATCGGTATTAAATTATATAGCTCCCATAGGGGGTTTCAGACGACCTCAAAAAAAAAATAAAAGTTTTGGATCAATAATTCATTTGTTTATGAAAATATCGTAACCAAATATGACATTTAGAAATTTTTTAAAGTACTTAAGCAATGCACTAAATTTGAACAAAATAGGTACTATATCATATAGCTCCGATAGGGACGATTTGCCAAAAAATCACTTTTAGAACCAAATTTGGTAAGTTTTTCGTAAGTTTAATAGTTCTTAAGAACTGTACAAAATTTAATCAAAATCAATTGACTATATAGTATTGATCCCATAGGACCAATTGGTCCAAAAAAACATTTTATACAAAATTCGTTGTGTTTCGTTTAGTTGTAAAGATATTTGAACCAAATTCCGCACAAAAGCACTGTATCAAATTTGATCAAAATCGGTTGACTATATCATATAGCTCCCATAGGAATGATCGGTCAAAAAAAAATGTTGCTTAAAAATTCTTATGTTTTTGATTTTTATAAAGGAATCTATTTTGGCAATCAAATGTCTTTGATGTTTCTAAGCAATATACCGGATTTTATTGCGAGTACAGGGTATCCCAAAGTCGTCCGCACCCAACTATACGTATACATTTTTTTAAAATGATTTAATATAATATAAAGATTTGCTAACATTTTAAGTTTAAAAAAATTAAAAATATACTTTTAAAAAGCTAGCTATAAAAGGTAATAGTAAACATATTTACTTACTATAGTAAACGTTAAGGTCGGGTGCGGCTGGTTTTGAGATACAATTTGTCTTCTTTTGGGACTTAAAAGATTTCCAATTTAAGGGGCACACCTAGTGTGAAATTATCAAAAAATAATTTTTTTTTTTTACCATATTTCGATAGGATATACCTTTAAAAATAACATACTAAAATTTTAAATCGATATCTTAAATAGTTTTTGAGTTACAGCCATTTAAAAGAGTAGCCGCTCGGCAGTTAGATAGTTGGTATATATCTGACATCGCGTGTCATTTCAAAAATATTTAATATTTTATTTCAAAAAATTTTACTGTGTATTCTCAAAACATGTATAAATATACCCTCAAAATTTTAAATAGATGGATTCACTAGTTTTTTTTTTTTAATTCCCAAAAGTGGCATTTTTTTAGGTTGTCACACTAGGTGTGCCCCTTGAACGCGTTTTTCTCGAAACAGCGTTTTTCGAATTTGCTGGAGTGATTACTTGGGCAAAAATGTAATTAAGTTTGCGGTTGTCCGCAAGTTTGCAGTGGTTATAGAGTTGGAAAACTGCCAAATAAAAAAATATTGGTTTATTAGGCCCACATTAACCTAGTTACCGAAATTCGTGGCTTTAGCTTACAGCAGCATTAACATATATGTTGCAACTTATAGGGTGGGGCTATAATTTATGAACTGTTTTTATTCAATCTGAATAATATTTGATGCAATTATGTTTTTTTTTTAGACGTTAATATGACTTAATTTATATTAAGATTCGTATATGATATTTTGATGACCGGACGGGCTCAATTCCCACCCAAAGTAATACTTTTTTTTTTTGGTATAAATGATATAGATTTAAAAGTAACAATGAGTATTACGATCCTGTCTTCAGATATTTAAGGTCAAATATCTCAAAAATCGGGTTTTTGCAAATAACATTTTACCAGTGCTTTAAAATATTTCCCATTATTCTAAAAATCGTTATAAATCATTATTTCGTACAACTGATCTATCATGAGATGAAGTGTTCGGAGTGCAAGGCATATGCAAGACACATTTTTATGGAATTTTCACATCACTTGCCATTTCGTACAACTGAAAAGAATATCTTAGGAACGATTAGCTGTAGAAGATTATCCCACTGGATACCGATAAATCTCAAAAATGAAATAAGGTCTTGGGTTTAAAAGTTTGTGAGTATTTTAGCCGTCTACGTTCCTTAATTTAATATAAAAAATATTCAATTTATTTTAAATTTAATATAATTATTCAAATTAAAAAATGGCATATAAAGTACGTTTGCTCAAGCTGATAGTTAAAAGGTTTTGTTTGATAAGTAACAAAAAAATTTTATTAAATATGTTAGTAGATGATTATGTGGAGAAAAATTCGGAATGAAATACATTTGTTTAAATTCTGAAAACTTTACTATTTGTGCCTCGAAATAGTAGTTGAGATAAATGAGTTAAGAGGTGCCAGCTAGCTCCCTCTTTTTTTTTTTACTATTCCTTAAGCTTTCAAAAGTTATTTTATAATCACAAAGGAATTTTGACAAATAAGAATTAAGAAGAAGCAGTGAGAAATTTAAATTCTTTGTAAATTCCAACAAATTTGTTTAAAGATTTTAAATTTAAAGATAGAGAGAAAAACGAGCAAGAACAAAAGAAAAAATGAGCGGATAGTTAAATTTCTTATAAAGGCAAATTAAGTTTAAATGCGTGTTTAAAGACAGAAAGTATAAAAAAAGAAAATACAAAGGAAACAATGCAAAAAACCCTGGAAGAAGCGTCACAAAAAAAACCTGATAAACAGCAAGACGGAGCATAACACGCTATTACCAAAACACATTGGTATTCTTCTATGTATAAAGAGTTACACATTGCAAACGATTTGGCTTAAAGCAACATCTGGAACAGTTGGGAATTCCATTGGCAAAGCTTTTGGAATACTTGGTATGGCAGCCATACAAATGCAGCTTAGAAGCTATAAGTGCGGAAAGTAATACCTAAAGACGAAACAGGGCCAAAAAGTGCACGCAAACCAAGTGGCATTAAAAAAGAAAGAAATAAACAAATACAAAAAACATGTGGGGCTCCCACATTTACTCTATAGAGTGACAAAGTGACAGAAACATGTAGCATACCAAACAGACGAGGGCTAAGCCACAAAGCGGCAGCTAAAAGGCCAAGTAAAGAGGGCTAACTAAGGGTAGCAAGAAAAAGAAGAATAAGAAGGAAAAAAGGCTAAAAACGAATATGAATAGTAGACAAAAATATTGAACAAAAATTGACACTAGCATGGGTCGAAATCCCCCCAGTGTTGCATGCTAATTGACAGCCACAATTTAAGTCACAAGCATATTTGACACTTTTAATGACTACCGATAACGCAATGCCGAGGCTCACAAAATGGCTGCCTGCCTTTGTCCAAAGGCGTACGAGTATATCCCCGAAAAATGTCTCTACGCCAAACGAAATTATTATGCCTTGCGTTCCTTCGGGCTAAGTGAAAACTGCGAAAATGGTACGTGAAAATTAAACAGCGTGACGGTATAGGCTGTTACTGCAGTGGAAAACCCCATAAGCTCCCACACTATGCTCTTTTTTTGGAAATTGTGCACGCAGCAGTAATCATTATGAGCACACACACTATTGCCAGCAGCTATGTATGTATATATGTATATGTACAATACTGTAGCGTTCTGCCTGTTCCCTCTACAAACAGTGAAAATGAAAATATTGTTTTTTTTTTTGGTCTACCAAATGTTGCCTAGGTATGCGTGTGTGTGTGTAAGCTTGTGTGTTTGCGCATAGTACACAAAAATTATGTTTATTTGGATACACTTACGTGGGCTATATGCAAAGACAGATGATACAAGTATCTTTATTAAAATTGAAAGTATAGAGCACATTTCAGTTTAACGTCTGTTCCAGCTTTTGAGATGGATTTCTTAAAATATGTGTATTGTTCAGACTGCTTGGCTCACAATATAAGCGGTACACAATTAATTAGACGCCCTTTAAAAGGTTTTTCAACTCGTTATGTGTTTTGCTATCAAATAATTTGCTGTACATTTGTATTTAACAGAACAGCTGGTGTTACTGCTGGCGCCATCTAGGCATCAGATAAGCTAGTTTACAAATTTAAGGCTCATCGAGTGAACCTTCGTATAAAAGTGTTTTTTAGTGTGATTGGCGGTCGAGCAACACAAAAATGAAAACCTACTTCCCTAAAGCACCGTTTTCGAGATTTTAGAAATTTTTTTCAGTTATAGTCAATATCTCGTGAACAAAATTTTGTATCAACACGAAAGATTATTAGATCGTAAGGTATTGATATGTTCTTTACGTGAAGTATGTGCAGATTAAGTAAAAATTATCTAAGTTACAATCAACCAAAGTCAAAAAAAAAACCAAAGTGAAATTTTTGACACTTTTTAATTCCAAAATCTACGTTTCCTTTACATTAACAAAATAAAGAGAGACCTTAAAAAAACACTTTGTTACGAGGATCCATTTTTCGTGTAAACTAGTGATATGCAGCTGTTCAAACTTTGCAAAACGAATATATTACAGATAAAGTGAAACATTTGAACATGGTAAAATATGAAAAGGTAGGTAGGACTGTGGTGCAAAGTTTGAACTCTTTTTAAATTAATGAAGATATGTCTATCAGGCTAAAAGTGGGTTCCAAAATACCATAAATAGGTTCAGATGATATATTTGATTGACTGATATATTAAAAATAAGCAATAACTTCCGATTTTGGGGATGTTAGACAATTTTGAAAAACGCCATCGTGATCTACTCGTCAAGACCTACAACGTACACTAGGTCACTTGAAAAGTTCTTTTTCACTGTTGGACAGTATAACTTAATCACTTAGGAGAAAAAGAGTTCTAGCCACTAGGTCCGTCGTCAATCAAAGCTTCCGCAACAATATCTCTCCATGTGTCCATCTCTACAACGACATCTCTCCAATGTAGGATTCTTATTCTTCTGAGAACGGCTTCTACATCATCCAGCTAACCGTTTCCTTGGGCGCCCTCTCCTTCTTCACCATATTTTTTCCTTGAAGCACAACAGTTGAGTTGCATGTGTTTCAGAGTTCTTCCTTAAAAGTTCGAAATTAGTCTGTGAATACTGTTTACCCAGGACAAGAAACTTTTGCAGCCCAAATTGTCGTCAGAAGAAGTTCTTTACTATATTTTCCTAGATACAATGGGATTTTAAAGTTGCAATCTACGTTGGTCTGTCATTTCCCATTACCTTTTCAAAGATTAGCTTAAAGCAGCTGCCTAGTCAGAACGGAAGCTTACTTGGGATTCGACTTGCTTGACTTTTTGGTCTAAAAAGCTAATTCTGCAGTAGGGAGTAGATTATTACTACTAATACTCTCTAAAAACTAATAGCCTTGTTATTATAATCTTCATAAGCAAAAAGTTGGGAATGAACTTTGGGAAAGAAGCTTTGACGGATAAGTCTCTTCTTCGTACCGAAGATCTTGAAGGTAGCAGAGAATCAAAATGGATGGGATATTGGATTTTAAAATTGACCATTAGATATCAATACATAGAATATAAAAATTAAATATAATGGAAATTTATAAAATGCATAATTTAAAGTTGATGGAAAATCAGATTGATATGGTTTTGTTGAACTGAAATTTAATTATTGTTGAATTAAAACAATATATTTCTGGTGCAGTGCTAAATGCTTGGATTCTTTAAGAGTACAATAAACAGCTTTATTTTGTAACAATCCACTCTTTTAAGTGATTTTACTTTGCTTTAGTCAAAAAGTGATTTATGTTTTTATTAAACAGTTTTAAAAGTCGTTTCCTAAAAAAAAAATTTGGAGCTTAATAAATTGATTATAAAAATATAATAATTTGTTAATGATCTCCAAATCCTGTTCTTATAACGATTTCTGTATTAGAGTAATTACCTTGTCCGGCAAAATGCAGAAGTGCTCGACTTACGACAAAAGCAAGCTTATCAAATACGAGTGTGTTGAGATGCAGAAGTGCCTTTTAGAAAGTGGTATATAGTGAAACTTATTTTGTTAAAAAAAAATTATTTAAAAGCATACTTGATTAAGTTTTGCAGCATTAAATTTTTTTTGATATATATTAATAGAAAAAACGGAAATACCTATTTGGAGGAGGAGGTCACCTTTTTTATTTTAGACTTTTTGGTTCGTGCTTAATACATCGAATAACAGAAATTTCAGCATTAAAATATTTTCTGGGCAAAACCTACTGTACTATAAATCACTTACTGAATTTAATTATACAAAAAAAGACGTGTTTTTAATATTTTTTAACACTAAAGCAATAATACCAAAAGCTGTATAAAAAATATGTTTACGCACTGATAGCTTCTAAGCTGTTTGATGCCCTTAATTTAGTGCAGAATTTCTTAAGTGTAAGTCCATTTGCTGTGCGTCGATTTCAGATATATTTTTTTATATAGTCATAGAGTACTAATATATATAGAGGCGAAGTAACTCAAAAATTTTTTTCCCGTTGAAAAACTATGCGCCGAGATGGGAACGCTTAGTGTAAAAGCATATTCAAACATTGTTTTTCCGACCCCATCTGGCGCGTAATCTTTTACACTCAAGAGAGAAACTTCGCCTTTATATATTTTAGTACTCTCTGGCTATATCAAAAAATGTATCTGAAATCGAGAAGAGATATTGAAGTGTAAGTGTCGAACCTACTCCGTGGAATCGTAGTGTATGCTAACCCTGGAGGGTATGCAAAATTCTGAAATAATTTTGGTTTCATTTTTTTTTTTGGGTCTTCTTCGTATTACGCTTTCGTTGCTGACTACCTTTCACTTCCTTTGCGACTTTCACTAATGTCAAGATGTCGCCGCTGTCGCACTCGTTATGTTATAGCAATGCAACCAGCCCTGGCTGCTAGATTATGTCGGTGTTAGCTTTTACATACCTAGCACTCACACTCTCTCACAGACACACACACACACACACACACACACACCATTTTGTGCATGCATTGCGCGTTGTTTCCGTTAACTGCTTTGGCACACTTGTGTCTGATTATTATTATGTTTTGTCTCATGTTTCGCTGCTGTTGTTGTTGTTGCTGTTTCTTCTACTTCGCATTGTTGTTATATTTTGTTTGTTATTATTATTATTATTATAGCCCGTCAACATTGTTGCTGCTTCTTTTTTTTTTGTATTTTTACTGCTTTGTTTTCTGCTGTTTACTTTTTTTTGCTTTTGTTTTTTCTTTTGTTGTCAACGTGTCGCGCTGTAAAAGTTTTTCACTCACTTGCTGTTTTCCTCTCTCACTCTCTCTCTCTCTCTCTCTTTATGTGCTTGTGTCATTTCTTTGCTTCACTTCACTGTTTTTATTGTTTATTGTTACCTGTTATTTGCACACACACACACACACATACACATTCATATACGTCCTTACACACACACACATACAACAATAGAACTTAGTTTGCCGTTGTTGCTGTTTGGCTTGTCAATGCATTTGGGATCGCCGCCAAGCTGGCTCTGCCAAACAACCCACCGCAACAGTGAGTGTGAAAAGTATGCGCATGAAAAATAAAGCTGCAGTGCGCTTTGCAGGGGATTTTTAATATTTTTCTGCTTTTTGTTTTCATTGCTTTTTGTCAAGGCTGCGTGCAACCATTAGTTTTCACGGAACTTAAGTCAGGGATACGAAACAGTTTCTATGCTTCAGGAACTTTTGCATATTTGTTCAAGTAATTGCAAATGCTAACTATTTCTGAAATTTCTCCTCATTTCCACACCACCTTTGAGGTAGAGGATTTGGTGCGTTTTTTTTATAGTGGTTTCCCCTGTAGGCCTATTCCACTCACGAACAGGCTATAAAAAATTAATAATACAAAATAAATAATATAATTTAATGCATGCCCCTTTTCCTATGACATTTTGGTAAACTTTCCTAATTTCCTCAAGATCCTCGTGGGTAAGCAATCTTGTATTCCTAGTTGATAATAAAGAGCAGCTCCTAATTTCATTCACAACTTCCATAAGAGCACTGTTGCTGTGTGATATTTGTTTCCTAGCTGATAATAAAGAGCGGCGCTAAATTGTTCTATTACGGACAGACAGACAAGACTTAATTTTTGGGAACGGATAAAGCTTCTATTGCTTTTGGTGTCTCAGTTTTTTGCGGAATGTATACATCAAAATGCCCACTTGAAGACTTGCCCGTAAAGCGCAATCTTTTAATTGGTTTATCTCTATTTCCGAACGCATCTAGAAGTTCTCCATTTTGGTAGACTTCAAATCGAAATGGATATAACTGCGCACTGGCAAATAATTCGCAAGTAGTTCCATATGTGCTTCGATTAATCATTTCGTATTTATACTCTGCAGGACTGCTATAAACATTTCCTTGCGAATCGTGTGTATATTCAGCGAACTCATCCCAGTTCCTAACTACATGGTCAACTATTTCTGAACGTACCGTAAAATGTTTAATTTGAGAGCCATATACTGCATAAGCAATTGATCTAAAGAGGCAAGCTCCGTCGCCTATAATTCTTTTAATTGTATGAGGCACAAGTTCGTCGTTAATTAATAAACTCTCAGTCATTATGTTAGTTTTTTCCCTTATAATCATTTTTGAATACTTTCAACATGAAAATTACATATGAACTTTTTTTTTTTTGATTATTTAAGCTAAGAGTATAAGGTATATAACAAAAATATATATCAACACATAGAACACATAGAAATCTTTATATATGAATTAATAATAACAAAATATAGCAAATAATGGCGTACATAAAGTCGGTGCGGACGACTTTGGGATACCCTATACCACTAGCTTGCCGTACAATCCGGTTCCTTCATAAAAAAACCGAAAACAGAAGAATTTTTAAGCAACAATTTTTTTTTGACCGCTCGTTCCTATGGGAACTGTATGATATAGTCAACCGATTTCTGTCAAAGACACAGTGCTTTAATACCTTATAAAAGATATGAATGCCGAATTTAGTTCAAATATGTTTACATACAAACGAAACACAATGAATTTTGTATAAAAAAGGTTTTTTTTTAACGATTCGTCCTATGGGAGCTATATGATATAGGCAACTGATTTTGATCAAATTTGACACAGTGTTTTGATGCCTTAAAAAAGATCGAATATCTTAACAAACAAACACAACGAATTTTGTATAAAAAACTATTTTTGGACCGATTCGTCTTATGGGAGCTATATGATATAGTCAACCGATTTTGATTAAATTTAGTACAGTGCTTAAAAACTATAAAAAACTTACGAGTACCAAATTTGGTTTCAATATCTTTACAAACAAACGAGACACCACAAATTTTGTTCAAAAATGGATTTGTTTAAAGATCGGCCCTATGGAAGCTATTTTGATACAGCCAACCGATTTTTTTCAAATTTGGTACAATGCTTGGGTACTCTAAACAACTTCTGAATGCCAAATCTGGTTTCGATATCTCTATTAAAAAATGAAATATAGCGAATTTTGTATAAAAAAAGTTAGTTTGGCCGATCGGCACTATGGGAGCTATATAATATAGTCAACCGATTTTGATTAAATTTGGTACAAATTTAGTTAAGATTTCTTCATAAGCAAACGAGTTATTCATATACAACTTTTATTTTTTCTCGAGGTCGTCTGAAACCCCCCTATGGGAGCTATATAATTTAACCCTGATATCAAAAAAATAAAATTAACTTGTCTCCTATTGAATAAAATGTGATCTAAAAGTCTGGGTAGAGTGACCTCTTACCATCTCTGGGATCTAGGCGTTCAAACTGACAGACGGACATGAATATATCGTCTTCTCTATTCACCCTGAACATATTTAAGGTAACTTTGGGGTGTCTCCGACCACTCCTTCTATATGTTACATACATTTTCGGCTTGCACAAACTTAGTATACCCTTTGTACCACACGGTACAGGGTATAAATACAGCTTATTTTCTAAATCGCTTATTTGTTGAAATAACGATTGGATTAAGTAATTTTATTGTGCAACATATCAACTATGCCACATTTATTCTTAAAAAATATGAATTACATATTTACCATCTTTGTAACTTTATAACAAAGTTAAAGCTAACCTAAAATGAATTATTTCATTTCTCCCAGACAAAACAATGTTACAAAATACTAGTTCAGTTCGTGTTCCGCATCGGAACTTGTCACGCTGCAGTAACCGGATTTCGCGACGTTTGCAACCCTGCCACTTTAAAGTGTTACCACTTATTTCGTGTTTGCTATTTCACCTTTGCTTAGGATGTACACATTGTCTATGCTACACCACGGGACTTAAATTACACCTACACACTCACATAGCAATAAAATACTAGAAGAATACTAGAAGATACTTGTTGACCTTAGCATGGAAGTGTCTTGTCAACGCGACTCTCACTCTCTCTCGCTCTCCGTCTCTCTTTGCCCGCTAAGCTTCTAGCTCTTTATATAGTTGTTGTTGTCGTTGTTTGTCTCTTGTTTCAAGCTGTGTTTCATGTTTCTTTTGGAAGTTGTTGTTGTTTTTGTTGGCTTGGCTTTTGTAGCATATTGTATGACTTGGTTGTTTTCCTAAAGTTTTCTGTGTTCTCTTACATTGTTGTTAGTTTTGTTGTTGTTGTTGTTAAGGACTTTTGTTGTTGTATGGTTTTTATTGTATGCGTGTGTGTGTTGGATTATTTGGCTTTATGCTTCGATTTTTGCAATAATCTCTAAGGTTGTCGTTTAGCATAGTTAAAAAAAAAATTTCAGGATATTACTGATAATGGAAAACCTTGTACCCAAATTTTCTTTAAAAAAAAATAGTAATAAGTAGCGACAAAGGTGTAAAAAGCAACTTTTTTGCTTGTAAATATTTTATACCCTATATGCAAAGGTAGCAGATATTTGAAGAATATTTGGAAAATAAAGAAAAAGTCTACAAAGACCTCGAAGTTACTTTATTTATAGTAAGAAAACAAAATTTTTCTAAATGCCTGTTTCTTTGAGACTACGAAAGCAAGTGTAACCAAAGTATAAACACGATTGAGACTTCTTATATAGGAGGGTTGTCCTATAAGTACTTAGCGTACTAAACAAAATGAAAATAATGGATAAGCCTCCACACGCGAGTTCGATTTGGCTAATATTTCGACAGTAGAGATCGTAATACACGATAGGGAATTTCTCTTGCGATAGTAGCGCCATCTGGAGGTCAAGCCAAATATTTATCGAAAAACCCTCGTAGATAGGTAGAACAAGCTAATTTTGTTTTTGTGACACCCAAATGTCAGAAATAAACTTTCTTAAAAACAATGCCATTGGATCGTGAAGATCGGAACATATATAAATATTCACATTATAACGGTGGGAATTCAGATCAACTCGGATTTGGTAACGTAGCTTAATATAGGTAGATAACAGATAGGCATGGCACAAACACTATAGGAGGTAACAATAAGACTTTTTGTTACCAAGCAACCTTACGGGATAGTCTGGGTTAGGTTAAGTAGGCAGCTCAGATAGTGACTAAGATCATCCAGAGACCATGACGTCCATTGTGTTGCCTAATAGTAAGAGCAGGAGGAAAGGAATTGAACAAAGGGTGGGATTGTGGAGAAGGATCTAAAACTTTAGGGCATCACTAATCGCCCAAGTCTCTCATGTTCAAGAACCATTTTGAGGATTCGGCTAAAGTAGCCAGATACGCTATGAGCACGTAGGCTAGACTACCCAGATCCTCAAAGAATGGTTTACCCAGAATCTTCTGTATCTTCTCATCTCCGCTGCTGCATCTTACGGATTCTATCGATAGCAAAAAATCGATTTATCGTACTAACATTATTTTAAAATTTCCATATAATAAGTTTGCTGCTGGTTATCCACTTCATTATACAAACTTCATCTGTACCAGGATTATACGCTTCTTTTGGTAAAAATAGTGGATCTTGCTCTTGAGCTCTGGTGGATAGACTAACATAATTTATCATTACCCAACTCAGTGCCGCCATTTTCATATTTTTCTCATATGTGTTATATATATTCCACTAGCATTTGATAACCTATGTACCCACAGCTATAGAGTATAACTAGTTGACTTGTTTATTCGTTATTGCTTTTGTGCCTGGCACGAGATACTTCCTTCGTACATATATATGTAAAGCTGCTTTTAAAGATATGCTCGTTTGTATCTTTGCGTGCAAAGACTTACATGAAATCGAGCAGATACACGAACATGAGATACACATGATAACAAAATTGTATCTTTTCTTGCCTTAATGAAAATATGCCAAACACATGCAAACATTGAAGCACGCATACATTGGAATCAATATACACTGACCTGCAAGGTTTATGCGATTATACTCTATGCACTAAAAGAGTCAATAGCGCTATGGATTCCCATTTGGGTAGCGATATATATTTGTACATCTGTTTAATACATAATTCTTGTGAAATTGTAAACTGACCGTATAACACTTGCGGGGTAGATTAAAATTAAATTAATTTCCGGAAACTTATCCTTGAAATTATACTAATAAAATGAGAAAATTATATGATACACAACATAATAAATCATAATGTTACGAAGAAAGTAAAACATTGTGAAATTGTTAATAAAGTGAACTTCACATAACAATGCAATTATGTGAAATACACTTTTTTTAGGCACTTATATATCAAATAAAGATAGCCCCTTCCGGGATGAAAGTTCACTATTTTTAGACCTTTCTTTTCTAAAAATTATTTTAAAATTGGAAAAAATTGAAGCTTTAGAAGTTCTATTGTTCTTAAGTAGATATAAAACATCAGATCTATTTCAATATACCAGAAGTTCGATATCCCTACCTTAATTTTTTAAATGAATTTAGTTTGTAAATGTTAAGCCAACATTTTGAGTTGAAAGAAAGTATTGAGTCCATTGTACGAGTAGCCCCACCCTGGGGTAAAACGCGCCACCTGTGGGGCAAAACACGCCATACCGATAACGCAGTTTTCGCGGCGCCTTTAAAAAAAAAAGTGGGAAACATAAAACAAGAGATTAAATTGGCTACTTTGTAAAGAAATTGTATTTTCAAAATGTCAAGAAAATTACAAATTTCTTCAATTTGTGACTTAATTCGAGCGTTTTTGGCTTGTTTGCTCTGTTCCTCATGTGCCAAATCTTTCGTAGAAAGATTTTTTTCTTTCAGAAAAGACGGTAGAAAACGTCCCGGCGTTAAGTTTGCGTGGGCCAAAACCAAAAAAAGCGTGGCGCATTTTGCTAATTGACGCGTTTTGCCCCATGGGTACATGTTTAAGTCCGTAACGCGTGGTTTGAAAGCAAGCCAGCGATCCATCCAATCCTTCGATTCTGGGAATAAGCCGATGTAGTCCATCGTCCTTTAGTCGACCCATCCCATCTGGCTATGCCACGCTGCTATAGAGGCTTCTCTCTCCGACCTACGGACAGATTGATCGTAAGCTGATAGCTCCGTTCTCAGCCGTTCTACATGCATATATCTCTCTGGCAAGCAATGATCAACGGGTACCATTTCTAGGTAGTACTAGTGCTGCGTCATCGGAAACTGCACGAAACGCCGAAACGACCTTAAACACGCTTAGCCGATAGAGTGCAGACAATTTTTTCCGGAGAACCTTTCTACCATTTAAGGTCAATGCCCATTTTGGTGCTGTGCATATGAACGTGCATCCTTGTGGTAGTTGGAGACCAAGCATCGCGTTGTACATGATGTTTCATCAGGAGGTTACTCAGAATGGAGCCCTGCGGAATGCCAGCCGTAACTAGTGCATTTTGTTTGTCAACATCCTATAAAACATAATCTCGGACTCTATTTGAATGGTGGCTTGAAATAATGATTCTCAGATAAGGTGGTATTACTTATCGGTCGATGGCATCGAACTGACTGGTGTTCAATACGATTTAATATTCGAATTCATCACCGAAAAAGGGCTTATTTTAAAGACTAATGACTTTTGTCTTTCTATAAAATTAATTCAAAATATGAGATTAGCTTTCACCGAACTACTTTGTCAAATGGTGCTCGAATGCAAAAAAAAAACTGATGTTTGGAGCTGACATGGAAAAAACATCACGCCGTCGGAACGATAAAATATAAGTGGCTCATCTCTGGAGCACCAAAAACAAGTGTGAAATATTGTATTGACTAGTGTAATTTAAAAAGATAAATTTGGAATTTTGAGAAATTTTCATTTAATGCCCGGACATACGTGCCAACTAATATTCTTCATAATAATTACAAAAATTTAAATATTTTCAAAAGATTAACATATTTAAAAAATCAAGCATAATAATAAAACATAAATAAAATGACAAATAATAAAAGTAAGAAACTAGCCGGTTTAGCTAGTGTACAAATATTATAAGCTGACGTTCCACACATTTGTGGCATATATACACTAACTAGCACAGCACACACACATAACAAACACTCCTACACAACACTGAATTTATTTTATACTTTGCATATTTATTTATCTGCATTTCAACCCAATGTCTGAGTATGAGAACAGCAATAAAGATGTAAATTAAACAGGTGTTTCTCATTCCGTTTCCAGGGGAGTTCCCAGCAGCAATGCAGCACGCGGCACAAGCGCATCCTCACATGTCTCCAAGTCGTTATCTCTTAGTGTACCTGTTTGTGTGCTTGTTCAGCTCAGCGTTTGTCAAGCGCTCTATGCGGTCATCAGCGGTGCGCTGCGCTGCCTGGCAGCCAACTCCGTCACCGCCGCCACCGTCAACAGCTTCACTTACTTATACAGGCATTGTAGGCTGCGCAGGCGCAGCGGCAGTGGCTGTGACAGCAGCACCGGATACGGATACAATGCCGTGCGACATTTTGTCGAGTGCATACTGAATCTGCTGACGCTGTTACGCGCCATATTGTGCTCAGCAAGCTGGAGCAGACGTTGGCGGTATACGGCGAAACCAGCGGAAAGCCAGAAAGCATGTCAGGCGGAGTTTCAGCTACAATCAGTGACAACGTTTAGACAAGTATATGAGACGGATATAAGGTGAGCGAGCCGCACTTGTTAAGTAGAGGTAAGCCCAGGCGAAGTAACTCTAGACTAATATATATATATAAATATATAACTACTACTACTATATGCTACATAATGAAATATGATTAAAAAAAAAAAACTCATACACATACACACGAACACACACAGAGACAGACAGACGACTACATAAGCATAAGCCAATCTATATTATAACAATGTACTATATAACTATAGCTATGGGCGGGTTTGCTCTTTTTCTATGAATCAGTGACGTATACGTAATATTTAGCACAAACTTTATTAAAGCCAAGTTGTCGCCTTTGACTACGTACAACTATGTATTATACAATATTTAGTTAAATATATGCATTTCATTTGCTATGTATATTAGACATGTGTAAATAGACTGCATAGCATACACACACAGATACACACACACACACAGACAGAGAAAACTTATAAGGTATATAAAAAGATGTGTTAAAAGGAGTTTGCTGTTTTTTGCTACAATGATAACTACAACTACTACTACTAATAAAAAGTTGTGAGTTCTTTTCTAGCGCCATTTTCAATTTTCCACTCCACCCCCCCGTCGCGCATTTGTGTGTAGCATATTTTTGTGCTGTAACTTTTTATATACATTTATTGTATGTACAATACTTTGGGTGTAATTTTCTAAAAGGGCGGGTTGGTCCAAAACCCCTACAAAAACAAAAAAGTATAAAAAATAAAGAAATCCCTAAACACAAGAACAAACACTGCTCAAAACTGCAAACATTTTTCAGCAACAAAATAAAATAAATGCAAATTAAATGTAAAATTTGAAAAAAAGGAAAAAAAGAGGGTGGATTGATAAGTTTCCGGCCTGACCAAGAGATGGCGCCACTAGGCCTACCTTGAGGTGGCGTTCTTTAGTACCATCCTATATTTTCAGCCCGATCGCCATGTTAGTTTAGATTTGAGAGCACACTGAACAAGACACCTCTGTGTTTTTCTTGAAAATGGAAAAGCTGAAAAAACATTTCTACCGCCAATTTGACGTTGTATAAGCGTAATCCAAGCGAATTTTTGCGTCGATTCATAAGCGTTGACGAAACTTGGGTCCACCACTACACTCCTGAAACCAAAGAACAGTCTAAACAGTGGATTGGACCAGGGAAATCAACTCCAAAGAAGGCAAAAACAATTTTTTCAGCGAACAAGGTTATGGCTACTGTTTTTTGGTATGCAAGAGGTATTATATACATTGATTACCTTGAAAAGGGTAAAACTATCACTGGTCAATACTACGCAGACTTATTGCAACGTTTGAGCCACGAGGTGAAAATTAAACGACTTCATCTGGCGAAGAAAAGAATCTTGTTTCATCACGATAACGCACCAGCGCATAAGTCAATCGTTGCGATGGCTAAAATCAACGATCTGAAGTTTGAATTGATGCCGCACCCTCCCTACTCTCCAGACCTAGCCCCGAGTGACTATTATCTGTTTCCTAACCTCAAAAAATGGCTTGGCGGTAAGAAATTTGCGGATAATGAAGAAGCAATCGAAGATGTAAATGGATATTTTGAGGAGCTTGACGAATCAGTCTATAGAGATGGCATTACTAGACTAGAACAAAGCTATGAGAAATGTATCAGCCTTGGAGGAGATTATGTTGAGAAATAAAAAAAAAAAAATCCTAAAAAAGTTGTTTTTCTTGGTCACGGAAACTTATCAATCCACCCTCGTAATGCTCTGAAAAAGCTTTTCTAGATCTGCCTGTAGCTATGCTAAAAGCAAAACTATGTATTGCAATGAGCAAAATTTGTTTGCATTTTGTAAAATATAAATACGCCTGAATAAACTTGAAAGATAACAAAAAAATGCAACTCTCTAAAACACATAAAAAATAAAGAAAAAAAAATGGAAGAAATAAAATTCATTTAGCCTTTAGACAAATAAAATATAGCTAAAAACAAATGTTCAACTTCTACTGCGCAACAAATTTCAAGTACTGAAAATTTATACATAAATAAATTTAAAATTCAACACTGTAAAAATGATTATAGTCTAAATCTAAAACACAGCCGATAAAACTAAACTTAAGCGTACCTACAAAACAAAAAAAAAAAACAAAAATATATATAAAAATAAATAAAAGTTTAGCTAAAAGTTAAAGCAAAGTTAAAAAACATAAAACAGGCAAAAACGGTTCAAAAAATAAAAGAAAAATAAAAACAAAAAACATTTATTAACATAAAGTTCTGTTGTGGCAGCATTTAGTCATAAAATAAAAACTTAATGTAAACTAAAGCATAAATATAAAAAAACAAAAACAATTTATATGCAATGCATATAAATTTATTTATGCTAAGTTGTTTTTATTTTTAAATGTTTACTTTGTTGTGTAAATTTAAATATATAAAATAGGCTTACAAGTTAAAAAGTGCGTGGAAAGTGAGGCAAATAGCAGCAGAAATCTGAAACTCTGAAAGTTAAAAAGGAATTGTTGCACATTTGAAAATTTATTTGTTGTTAATTAATAAATGAAATTGCATTCAATAAGCGTAAAATTAGACAAATGTTCAAATTAATTAAAAAGTTTTAAAGCATTTAATATCGAAATTTTCGAAAAAAAATTGTTTTGCTTTACAGCAATTTATGAATTATAATGTTATGCTGCATTAAATTATATTAATTAAATTTACAATTTTTCGGCCTTATTTAAAAATTAATTTAAAATGAGTTGGTACTGCCAAGTTTTAAGAAATGTTTGACATTTAAATATTTTAGTTAAACTTAGAAGTACAAGATATGTTTTGAAAATAATTTTAGTATGCTTCTGCAATTTTTCAAAGTAAATGCACAACTAAATTAAAATTAAATTATATAATGAGGCTAGAAGCATTTATTTACAATTTAAATTTAAAATTCATTTCATTTCAAAATTGAACTATTGCAAAATACTTGAATTTAAAATGATTAAATATTTTGTGTACTTATTTTTAATACTCAAAGTAAACACATTTTAAAATATTAAAGTTAAATAGCCTTATATATATTTTTAAATAAGCTTATTATTTACTGTTGCAAAGTTTTTAACTTTTTAATGTAAAGGATGATTCATTAAGACCTTTTTTTTAATAATTTGGCAAATGCGAATTTCAAAGGAATGATGAGATCTTTATTTATAATTTCAAAAGGATATTTTATGGCATTTATTTTATATTTAAAATAATCTCGTTCAAATGTTGGCCGCAGCTGCGTTTTAAATGGTCCATCCTGAAGGTCTAATTTTCCATGACTCGTTCGAACATTTCCACTGGTATTTGGCCAATAACACGAGTAATGTTGGCTCCCAAGGCCTCAATCGTTGCTGGTTTGTCCACGTAAACTTTTGACTTTGCCTAACACCAAAGAAAAAAGTCGAGCGGTGTGATTTCACACGATCTTGGCGGCCAAGGTACGGGTCCCGTACGTGAAATTAATCGCTCACCAAATTGACATCGCAATAGAGCCATTGTTTCATTGGCAATGTAGACCGGAGCGCCATCCTGTTGCAACCAAATGACGTCGAGATCACGGGCAACAATTCCAGGCAGCAAAAAGTCCGTTACAAGATGGTCATTTTCATAAAAAAATACGGACCAATGATTCCACCAGCCCACAGACAGCACCAAACCGTTGTTTTCCTTGGATGTAATGGCAGCTGGTGAACCTCTTCGGGTTGATCTTCTTCCCAAATACGGCAATTTTGCTTATTCACGAAGCCGTGGAGCCAAAATGTGGGCCTCATCACTGAACAAAATTTTGGTCGAACACAACGGATCTTAATCGATTCTTACCAAGAGCGCCATTCACTAACAACGTACAACGTGCAGGAAGATCATTCGGCTTTCCATGATGATTTGCCAATGAATACTGAACAACTTTGCCTTTGAGAGCTGTCATGGATCACGCGTAAACCACACGAAAATCCCTATTGAAAAAAAAGGTCTTAATGAATCACCCTTTATTTTTGCAATGATATGAATTTCAAAATATATTTTTAATATTTACATACGTTTTTTTGCCGCCAAATTCCTTTTTTTTTTTAAAAGCTCAGAACAAACTGCAGTTTTTCTCATGATTTGAGGCTTCATTGTAAAAAAACTCGCTACATACACATTCTTCAAAATAATTTCCTTTGTTAGCCATAACTTTTTCCCATCTTTTGGCAGCTTCTGAATTCCTCGTCGGAAAAATTGTTCTTCTTTTGACGCGATCCACGAAACGATCCAATTTTTGGCTTCTTCGAAAGAGTGAAATCATCAGATCGGAATAAGTAAAAATCAGAAGGGGATATGTCAGGAGAATACGGCGGGTGGCCGAGCGTTGTCATGTAGAAGTATGACCTTATCGTGTCTTGCCGAATATTGCGGGAGTTTTTCCTTCAACGCTCGATTCAGGCGTATTAGTTGCGTCCGATACAGGGCTCCTGGAATGGTTTCGCCTGGATGCAAGAGTTCATAGTACACTACGCCGAGCTGGTCCCACCAAATACAGAGCATCAGCTTCGAGCCATGAATGTTCGGTTTCGCTGTTGAAATTGTTGCAAGGCCGGGAAGCCCTACGATTTTTTCAGCTTCGGGTTGTCATAGTGTATTCACTTTTTATCGCCGGTCAGGATTCGATGCAAAAAACTCATTCTGTTTTGCCATTGGAGGAGTTGTTCGCACGTGCAAAGGCGCCATTCAATGCCCTCGGCTTCATCGTACAGCACCCAATATCCCAGTTTCTGAATCATACTAAGCCTTTGAGGCCATGAGAAACGGCTTGCTGAGTCACGTCCAATAAATTTGCAAGTTTCTGTTGCGTTCTACAACCATCTTCATCCAGTAAAGTCTCTAATTCTGTATCCTTGAACTTTTTCACGGGTCCGGGATAATCCTTGCCATATAAACCAATTTGAAACTTTTGAGACCATTCCCAAAACATTCTTTCACTAATACAACTTTCACCATAAGTTTCTACAATCATTAGACCCTTGTTCGGCTCAAATTTTGACATTTTCGCACACGAATAAAACAAAGCACAGTAAAAATAGACAATCGAGATTCCGTGGAGTTGTTGTACCGATGCCTGAGCTGGCAATGTCTCGATTCCGTTCGTACTTATCGACCGATTTGCAATACTGGCGCCACCTATGAGGAACGAATGAAATAAATACGGCGAAATTATGGAAAAAATTAGGTAACAAATTGATGTTTACTTTAAAATTATTTACTCACGTACTTGGCCTTAAAAAAAAAAGGTGAAAAATACAGGCGAGAGGAATTTCATTCCTTGGAAGGGTCCGTCTTCTTTTTTTTATTTATAATATGACTTTAAAATAATTTGGAATATAAATTAATTTTGAAACCGCAGTTACTTAAATTTTTTTTTTATTAAAGATAATAGAGCGAGGCTATAGGTTAGCCCAATGTGTGAACACTTAAACGATATTACTTAAATTACAGGCGGGTCAAAAAGTCTTTGGCCTAACTGAGAAAAACACAATTTTCTACTGAAATTCATATTCAATCATGAAAGTAGTTCCCTTTGGCAGAGATACAAGCATTCCACCGCTTCTCTAACTTTTCAATACCGGTCTTGTAGGCCGATGTGTCGAGGCCTTCAAAATACGCTTCAGTTTCAGCGATCACCTCCTCATTAGAGCGAAATCTCTTGCCACGGAGCATCTTTTTGAGCTGCGAGAAAAGGTGGTAAGTGGATCTGGACTATACGGTGGGTGAAGAAGCAATTCGAAGCCCAATTCGTTGATTTTGTCCATGGTTTTTTTTTTTTTTCTTTTGGTTTGAGGATCGCGGCACCAGTTTTTTATGCCCAAAAGTTCGGGTATTATGGTGAAAATGGTACCTTTTGCTAACTTTATGACATCAGCTACCTCTTGGAACTTCACTTTGAGGTTGAAAAGTATCATTTGCTCGACTTTTACGACTTTTTGAAGGTTGGTAGTATCTAAAAATCATAAAGATAATCAACTGGTGTCGTTTTTTGTCGCCATCTGTATGTCAGGCAAAAGACTTTTTGAACCACCTGTTATATAATTTCCTATTATTTCACACCCCTTACTTAAGGCCCCTATTTAGATATGGTGACTTAAACTAACACCTATTAGAAATTTATTGAGCTTTGCAGCCCTCGTTTTTGTGCATAAAAGTTACAAGCTTTTAGTATTTGTTTAATAATTTTTACAAGTTTTTGTTGGTCGTAAAAAATAAATTAACTTTCATTATATTTACTGAATCATTAAGCACAAAATTGTTTTACAATCATTTGCAAACTGTTTTAATACGCAGCATTTTTTTGTGCATATTTTTAGCACTTTATTTTACAATATTTTAATTACAGTCGTAAAAAAAATAAAATTAAGCATAAAATAAAACTACATCAAATTAAAGCAACAACAAAAAAGGTTTATACAAATATTAATAGAAATAATTAAAAAAAATGTTTCATTGATCAAGCTAAGCAGCAATAAAATAAATTAAATACCAGCAACTAAATATTTAAATCAAGCGATAAAAACATAAAATGTTTGTATGTAGTTGTATATGCAAAGCGAGCTATCAACCGTTTTTCATAAGCTTTTCTAAACCCTTAACAATAACTGGACAAAACATACATAATACAGATATTTGTTTTTATAAAAATCAGCAAATTAAACACTTTTCAAAAAAAATATATTAAAACAACTTAAAATTTATTGCGAAATCTACGTAAAGCCTATTTCATTTTATAAATTAACAAAATTTGCTAAATCCTTTATATAATTTTATGGCTTGTGATAAGCCTGACACATTATTTAAAACTCTTTAATATTATTTTGTAAAAACTTTTGCAGCAATTTTAACAAGTTTTCATGACTCTTTTACTTCTTGCTTCATTTACTTTGTTAACTCTTTTTAGACTCACACACACACACACACACACATACACACAGATAAGAATGGCTAACAAAAGAAACACAAATTCTTTCATAGACTTTAGGCACTACAATAGGCCGCAACATTAGAAATTCTAGCAAAAGAAATAAAAATAAAAAACCGAAAAAATATTAAAAACGTGACAAATTCTCAAAGTACTTATAAAGTAAGCAAAAAAAATTAAATATAAAAATTAAGTATACATGCAAAACCGACATTGTGCGCATAAAACTGAGGTAAATATGTATATGTAAATGTGTATTTATAAAATAAAAAATTATTATATAAAAATGCTATATATACATATAGTTTATTTATTAAAAAAAAACTTAAAATAAAAAAAAAAAAATTAAATTATACAATGTTATTAAAGCTACAAAAAAACAAAAAGATTTGAAAGTAACTTTCAATTAAATATTAAAAATAAAAAAACGAAAACAAAAATAAAAAATAAAATCTCTTATTGTAAGAATTTAAAGCGCAGAAAGTTGAAGAACAAACCGAAAACAGAAACTAAAGATAAAATAAAAACAAAAATATAAAAACTAAAAGCATATTATGTCAACTGTTAATTGAGTTGTTTTAATCGCACATGGGCATGGTCAAAGGGGGGCTGCCGAGTAAGTACAAATTACTAATAAGTTGTGGGTTTGAGTAGGGACAAGTAAAAAAGCTAGGCCAAGTAAATGTTAACAAAACAAAAGCAAATCATTTTTCATTGCCCTAAACAAACAAAGAGAGCAGCAGGCCACACACATACACACATGCACACACATTCTCTCGCGCTGCGTCTTTTGGGAGATTTTCGCTTAAGATGGCGGCCTAGGCGGGCACATAATGAAATGAAATTAATCATACGCAGCGTTGCGCGAAGCAGGAAAATATATAAGCAAGCTGGACTATCCATACTGCGCCATGTGGCAACACAATGAATGCTCCAATAAAGGCACATTACAACAAAAGGAACAAATGCGGCAAAAAGGTAAAGAAAGGGAAACGTTAGTTAAAGGTAACGAAGATTAGATGCTCTTTGAGATTTAGAAGAATTTCTAAATCCTTTAAAAGATTTCAGCGTCTTCTGGAACAAGGCTAATTCTGCTATAATACAACAATTAAAATGAGCCAGTGCCGTATTTTTTATTATCCTGTTATAGCTTTTTTATTTATTAGGACTATTTTAGTGAAAAAGGACCTTTTTCAAAAAACGATTTCATATATGACGTTTGAGATTTTATATCTGTACTAATTCGAATTTTTTTAAAACATTTTTTCCTTAATAGCAGAATAGAATACCTTTCCATAATGTCCCCAATCAAAAAAATCGGTAGCCTATAGAAAAAACTACATTCGAAAATGTGTGCCCGAAAGGACAAAAATTACAACATTTTGGTGACTTTTTCTACAAATATCACTCTTTTTTTCAGAAAAAGTCTTTGACACCCAAAAAGTTAGCTATTTAAGTTATTGGTCATGAGATGTAGATGCGATTTCTGTATAATTATGTCTTTTTATGATAAAAGATGACTGATTTATTGAATTTTTAGTAAAAATTGGTCAGAAAACAATTTTTATTCAATATTCGTTCTGTTTCGTTTGTTCGCAGAGATTTTGGAACCAAATTTAGCATTCAGTAGTTTTTTAAAGTATGTAAGCACCGTACCAAATTTTATATATCATGTAGCTTATTATTATAAAGTAAAAAAAGTTTGGTAGTTATTCTTTTTATGATATTTCTGTATTGCAGTAGGTTATAAGGTACTAGTGAGCCCGGCAGACGTTGTCTTGCCTAAACTTTTTGAATACTCTCAAAAGTGTATAAACATCGTAAGATTCTCTAGTTAGCTTATCTCGATAATTATATGATTTTTGGATTAGTTTAATTTCAGTACTCTCTAAAAAGCCGTATGGCCAAACTTTGGTATTCTTAGAAATGCTCGCATCTCAACAAAATAATATTGACAATAACATTTATACGATACTATCCTCGCTCAATTGTTTTGCCTTCCCGGAACAAACACTTAAACTTTATGGTATGGTATTAAAGTTCAAATTGGCTTTTTATATTATTATTACAAACCAATACGACATGAGCAGGCTTAAAACCTCAGTATTGACAACTTCTAACACACGCAAAAATCAGATTTGAATTTCATCGTCGCGTTCATGAGAACACCCGTAACACGTAAAACATAGGTTTCGTTTATATATAAGGACTACAAATAGTTTTACCCTTAATTTTAAATAAGATTATATTATTTATAATTTTTCTAATTTTCTTCCATTCGATTCGACTCAATCTACTAATATTCAAATGGTTTAAATATGAAAAAGCCCGAAAAAAATTGTCCTTTTATTGGCCTAGGTGTGTCGGAATGGCAACTACTTCTACCTACCATTGTTGATATCATAAGCAGAACCAAATTTTTAAAATTTCTTTATTTTTTTTCAATTTCAGTTTTTAGAATTTTTAATTAACCATAAAATAATTCACTAAATAATATACAATAAAAAAAACTTGTCTTTTAACACTAAACTTAAAGCACTTTGAAAACCAACATTTTCAAAAGTATTTAGCTTTCAAAGTAGAGTAGTCCTTCCTTAATTTACAAAAAATAATTTTAATTGATAATATTGGAACGACACATCCACCAGTCTTTCAATGACCTTCGATTTTTATAGACACATAATAACCATTCGATCGGATGTGGCATGACGGTTCCCTTTGCAAGGTAAAGAAGCTGCTTCTACATCCATATTTCTGTCTCCTTAGGTTCTATCTGGAAGGACGAGTATTCAAGGTCAAGATATTAGACACCTATTCAGCAAGGCAGCGCTCTAGGGCCTTTGTTCTACTCGCTTTACATTGTCGATCTACCAGTCCTTGTCGATTCATTTGTATATATTTAAATAAAATTAGAAAATCGTACTTACTTCTCAAGTTTGGAGTTAAATTTGGAACATAGATCGAAGAGCTAACTGAAAAATTTAGAGAACAAAAGGAACAGATAAAAGTAAATAATTATTTTTTTTTCAATTCAACAAAAGCGCATTGAATAAATATGCAATATTAAAATCTCTTCTAATTTAGAATAAATTTTTATTTTATAATTTTATATAAATAAATAAATAAATACATAATATATCTATTAAGGCACCGCAATAGACTGGCGAAAAGGCTTTTTGTTAAAAATCCAATCAAGATTCTTTAAGAAGCAGCTACAAAAATCCAACTCACCTTGCGAAATGATGAAGAACTAAAAAACATAAAAATTCATATTTAGGAGATTACCAAAACTCAGTTGTGAGATATATTTATTACTTCCGGGGACCCAAAAAATCTGCCTCCAGCTGGTTTGGCGAGTTTATTCAACTAGTCTAAGGAGATTCATAAAACTAAATAATATTCGGATTATTTGCTTAAAAAATTTTAAAAGAAATAATATAAATTAATAAATGCTTTGAATATAATTTATAAAAATAAAAAACAAACAAAAATTGTTCAAATATGTAAGCGTTAGTCATATTCTATATAGAAACTAAAAAGCTAAATTAAAAGGATTGTAATAGCTATTAAATATTATATGAATAAAACAATAATTCAAACGAAAAAATCGTCTTTTTCTTATATTTGAAAGTTTTCAGAGTTGGGTTGTGCTAATTCCAGGATCTTAAAGATTGCTAAATCGAATGACCTTGAGCTGTAGCAGCTCAAAAACAGCGAACGAAAAAATTCAATAAAACATTACATTTGAAAATCAAAAAAAAACTTTGTAACTTGCTCACAGGCTAAACTAAAGCATTACAGCGCCATAGAATGTTCAATACAAACGCAAAAAAATGCATTTGTATATGTGCCGACCAACCACTGTTCTAATCTAAAAACAACTAAAAAATAAAAAAATCAAATTTAGTTTTGCCATTTTTCCATACAAAATTGGTCTACCAGCCAGCTGAGCTACCAGGCGAACAGAAATGCAGAAAATTCAGTAGGCAACTTTAAATTAGCAACTTAAAGTATGCTACAAAAATTTTGCATTTTTAAAATTTTTGCCAAAAAAGTGTGGCATACTTTTAGTGACACTTTTAGAAAAAAATTTTGCTGCAGCCGCTTGCTTATGATTTCTGTTCGCCTGGTATCTGAAATCCGTTCAGAGTCAAAATTTAGTGAAAATTGGCTCAAATTTTTTTATTTTTTTTTTTGCCAAATCGTCCGCTGTAAATTTAAATATTTGAATTTCAGTAACGGTTTTAAGCTGATCCATAGGTTTGCAACAACAAAATGTTTCTTTCTATAGATTCCATCATACAGAATATTTTATGTATTTTAGAGGCCAGCGCAACTGAAACAAAATTTCCTTTTTTAAAATAAAAAAACGGGCTTTTTTAAGTTATTTCAGTTTATTTTTATTTCAAAAATAATAATATTTATACAATTTATAATAAAATATTGTTATTTACAATTTTAGCTTGATTATTAATTTTATTTGATAAATTTAGTTAGCTTAGTTAATTCAACAATTTGCCTTATTTTTATAACAAATTTAACAATAATAATATTTATAAATATTATAATAAAATATAGTAACTTATAATTTAAGCTTGCTAATTTTTATTATTTGATAAATTTAGTTAGTTTAACAATTTGTAAATATTTATATAAAAAAAAAAATAAAAAAAAAATGGTTAAATATGTAAACGTTAGTTATATATAGAAACTAAGAAACAAAATTAAAAGGATTGTAATAAATATTTAATTTTATTTGAATAAATAAATAATTAAAACGAAAAAACATGTTCTTTTTTTTTTAAATTTTGAAGATTTCAGTTGGGTTGTCGTAATTGCAGGCTCAAATAGATTGCTAAATCGAATGACCTTGAATTGGGCGGCTCAGAAACAGCAGTACGAAAAAAATTTTATACAAATTTACCTTTTGAAAAATTAAAAAGAAGAAAATTGTAACCCTTACCAAAGTAAGAGGCTAAAAACTAAATCGTAACAGCATCCCGGAATGATCAATACAAACGCTAAAAAGTAAATATGTATGTATATGTTACTATACATATTTTGACTGACCACTGCTGAGTCTGAAAACAGTCTAAAAAATAAAAGTAAATTTGCAATTTTTCCATACAAAATGGTCCTCAAAGCAGTTGAACTACCAGGCGAACAGAAATGCAGAAAATTCAGTAGGCAACTTTAAATTAGCAACTTAAAGTATGCTATATTTTTTTCTAACAAATTTTTATTGCATGCGATTTTTTTATTTTTCAAAATTATTGCATGCGATTTTTTTATTTTACAAAATTGTTGCATACTTTTAGTGACACTTTTAGAAAAAATTTTATTCTGCAGCCACTTGCTTATGATTTCTGTTCGCCTGGTAGCTGAAATCCGTTCAGAGTCAAAAATTAACGAAAATCGTTTCAAGTTTTTTATTTTTTTTTGCCAAGTCATCCGCAGTAAATTTAAATATTTAAATTTCAGAAACAGTCTTAGCTGTTCAATAGCTTTGGAACAACAAAATGTTTCTTTCCATATGCCTTAAGCCAGAATATTTGATGTATTTTTAGTGCTAAGCAACTGAAACAAAATATCCTTTTTTAAAAACAAAAAACATGGTTTTTTAAGTTTTTCTGTTAATTTTTATTTCAAAAATAATAATATTTATACAATTTATAATAAAATATTTTCATTTAACAATTTTAGCTTGTTTATTTATATTTGATAAATTTAGTTAGCTTAGTTAGTTTAACAATTTGCCATATTTTTAAAATATTTTAACAATAATAACAATCATTTAATTATTTATTTTTGTTATTTGGTAAATTAAGTTAGTTACACTTTGCTTTATTTTTATAATATTTCAACAATAATAATAATTGTTATAATATTGTAGAATATTGTAAATTATAATTTTAGCTTGTTTATTTTTATTATTTAATAAATTTAGTTAGCTTAACAAATGGCTTTATATTTATAATATTTCAACAATAATAATAACTATAAATATTGTAATAAAATATATATTTTTTTTATGTTATTTTATAGTTTTATTTCAATTCTCAAATTATTAGATCATTTTTTTTTATATCACCAATAACGTTACATAAATTATAAAAATTAAATGTTTATACGTCTAAATTTTATATTATTGAAATCAATGATCATAATTTGTAAAAAGATAGTATTTCGTTAAATATTAAATAGTCCTTGAAATGCCCGCTACAGAGCAGCAATTGATTTTTTTATATAAGTTTATTATAGAGAAAAATCCATTTAACAGACAAAATTTGTAAAAAAAAATTGTATTTTTAAATTTTAAATTTTTAAAATTTTAAAAATGTATCATAAATACACATATTTTTATGAATTGCAGGTTTCTTATTACATTCGTGCACACAATCTAGCTTGTTTAGCTAGAGATGTCTTAGAAGCATCAAGGACTTCTGTCATTAAGAGGCCATTCTTTGGTCCGTCGGTCTTCTTTTCGTTTTCTTTCAGTTCAGCGTTCGGAGCAGATTTTTGGAACTTCTTTTTTAAGTCTTTTATTGGATCTTTGTTGGGGAGCCCTTTTTCCAACCTATTTTGGTGTCTTTTTAGTCTTTCAGACTCCAGTCTGAGGTCTTGGTGCAAGGTCGTATTCCTTACATACCATTAACACCCAATAATAAGGCGTAAGGCCCTATTCTGTAGTGTCTGAATACGTGAGCGATTCGAGCGAGCCGCCATACCTCAGATCTGGATAGCGTATCTCCTGGAACCACTATCATTTTATATAATGCTCTTTTGCATCGGAGTGAAAGACGGCTACCATGATTCATGAGCCAGTTCATTTTAGCCATTTTTAGCCGACAGTTTTTGACTGTGCTTTCTATAAGTGGTTTGAAAGTTAGTCTGTTATCAAAGGTAGCACCTAGGTATTCAGCTTGTCTTTGTTATTTAAGTGGTTGATTGTGTAACCAGACAGCAGGTGATAGTTTTTTTTCTAAGAGTATACTATATAGCACTGCCTGGCACTTAGTTGGATTCATGGCGATGTTCCACCTGTGAACCCATCTCTCAAATAGGTATAGGTACTCTTTGAATTCCATCTGCTGCTTCGTACTCACTGGAGGTAGAGTGAAAAGTAGCCAAGTCGTCTGCGTATGTAGCTATCATTAGTTTCTCGTTCTTAATGGTTTCTGTGAGATCATTTGGAGTCGGGATAGCCGCAGTGAATAAATTATATAAGATAGGGGCCAGAACGCTTCCCTGTGGTACACCAGCTCTCATTTTCCCTTCCGTAGATATCGATTCTTTTATTTTAACATTACAATTTTCGGTCTTTCTGGATATGCTTTTTAATAGATGAAAAAAATGGAGCAGGAAGTACTTTTTCAATTTTAGCAGAAGTCCAGCTATCCAAACTCTGTCTAATGATTGTTTGACGTCTACATATACTCCGTAGCAGTATTCCTTGTCGTCAAACGCCTGAAGGATGTGATTCGTGGCTCGGTGTATCTGCTCTATTGTGCCATGTCCTTCCCGGAATCTAAATTGATGATCAGGAAGTGAGTCGAAGTTTTCAGATATCCTTCTAAAAATCCATTTTTCCCATACTTTAGACATTGTGGGGAGGAGACTGATTGGTCTGTAAGATTCCAGGTCACTTTTCGCTTTGCCGGGCTTGTGAATCATAGTTATACATGCAGTCTTCCATTGGGCAGGAAAATGTTACGCTCTTAATATAGCATTGACATATCAATGTTATAAATTGCAGAGCTTTAGTTGGCAGGGCTCTTAGAGTACCATGGCATATTCTGTCATGTCCTGGAGCCTTGGTCCTTGGGAACTTTTTAATTATGTTTTTAATTTCCTCAATTCTTATGGGTTTTATTGGAACTGCCATTTGGAGTAGACTATTGAGCTCATTAAGAGTCTGGTCAAGATCCTCCTCTGTGGCTAGGCTGAACGGAGTAAGGCGCTGTTCAAGGTGATTGGCAAATGTTTCTGCTTGTTCAAAGGCAGAGCGACAGTAGTTGCCATCCTGAAGTCTAAGAAGGACTGTTTGAAAAGGCTGTCTTTTACGTTGTTGGCTTCCGACCCGTTGGGGGAATTTTATTTGCCCGAGGGCGAGCTATGCACCTTAAAGGAATTTTGAAATGAGTAAAATTCAAATTTTCTGAACACCATTTGAGTGTTGTCGTCATTTGTTTTCAATGCATGAAAAATCCGAAAAAAGTGGTTTGAAATCCTACTGCATAGATAAAATTTGAAATTAAAGCCATCTACGGCTTTTAATTAGGTTTCTTTCTAAATAAAAAGCTGTCGAAAAATCAAGCAGTACTTCCAGATGTCCAGTAAAGATCCTGCTTAAGACACGGCCTTTCCGAATGCATGCACAAGTTTGTCTAATTTTTGTCAGAATAAAGACCTGCGATGCGTCAATTGGCATCATGTGAAGCTATCGAATATAAAGATGTTGCTGAAGGTCTTGTTCCTATTGACTTTATAACTTCATAAGCCATTTGTTTATTTGCAAGTAAAAAAAACTGCAATTGAAATGTGGATCATCCGCTTAATCAAACATGTTGCTGAATTTATTTTATAATCCCTATTTTAAATTAGTACTTTATTTAGACATCATTATCTAAATTTCCACTTGGAGCAGGGATAGTTGGCCAACAACAATTAATCGAAACAGCAAAGTGGCCTAGAACCAGTCTATAGAAGCATTGAAGTTCCAACCTGTAAGGAATAAAAAGAATATTTTTTTGATTATGAAAGTTGTTCTAGAACTAGCCGTCTTATCCAACTAGCGTTGGTAAGTGTTAAAAAAAGACTAAAAAATAGGGAAAGTAGAGGATTTTACAAGCTTAATTTCAATTTTTGTTTAACATTTACTAACACAAATTAAAAAATTAGGACCCACTACTCATAATAATGAGCCATCATTGCTCATTGTGGGCCATCAAAATTAGCATCTGTATTCCTTTTAAAATATATTACTTTTGCTTAAATAAATTAAAAATAAGTCTTCGCACGCAATTGTCTTTATTATGCCGAGATGCCATCCGGCGTCATTGCAGAGTGGAGGGTCTTCCGGTGCTGCGGTCGCGTTCTTTTTGGCGGAGGGGCAGCTTCTTCCGGGGATCTCTGTCTCTTGACCTGGGCCTGCTGGATGGAAACCCGGCAGGATACCTCTGGCCCAATCTACGGATTTCTTACCCTTCGGTGTAACCTCCGGATTGGTAAGATTCTTTGGAGAATTTCTCCTGCCCGTCACCTGTCTTGGTAAGACGGTTTAGTTGGTGGTGGCATCTTAGGAGTAGCCGGACTCTGAAAGTTGGCAGCCAGCCTATCTTGGACGAGAAGCGAAACATTTTTGTTCCATTTTTTCGTCTGAGGATGGGTTAGACTGCCTTCCCTCAGGATCAAGGGAATACGGTGGGTTTGCCGTCTTGCCCTTGCCGACACAATCCGGGATGGGAATGACACCTTCTGGTTCTTTCCTCACCGCGCTTTGAGCTGCATTTTTCGGGATGTTCTTCCCTATCGTATTTTGGCGAGTTACGTTCTCTGGTTTTTGTTGTTTTTATTAGATGTATTGGACATTCATAATTTTGGACCCACGAAAAGTCGGGAAGGGGTGAGTCACCCGCGGCATAGCCATTTATTAAAAATGGAGGACGGCAGGTATCCAGAGTTCGCAAAGTGATGACTGAGACCCCCTCAGCCATTCATCCCTCGGCCTTGCTGTTCCACCTTGGATTTGGGGTAATTTTATAGAGTTTTCTTCTCTCGCCCGAACTACTATTCTTCAGCACCCATGGCAGAGACATGACATAACCATGGGCCTGCTTCCAGCCGCCGGCTGACGGCCATTATTTCGTGAAAAAAAAAGCTAAATCTAGCCATGGGCACTATGGGTGCAATCATGAAAGTATTCAATAAAATAATGTAGGCTCAATAATACTCTAAATATTTCTTTCAGGATACGCTCCTGACTGAATATATTGCTCAGCTGCTTTTGATTATCCACAGATAATAATGAATACACTTCCCGTAAGGGTATTAAAACCACAATAGCCATGAAGCAACGTCCTTGCTATACATTACTTTGTCTTGTTAACAACATGTTACTGCGTCCTTTTGCCATGTGTGTGCGTATGTTTGCTGTTGTGTGTAAGTGTGCATCATAATTTAGAATGGCGTTTGTTACGTGCCATTACGTTACGTGGCATGTTACGTTTTTAATAAATATTAGCACATAGTTAAACACTTCAGCGCACTCTGATGGAAAATCAATAAATAAGCCAACACTGACATACACACACACACACACAGAGACACGCACACAAATGAGTGTAACACGGTGTTGAGGACAACTAATGAACGCTAGAAAGTATGCTACACAAATTTATATATATATATACGCATATGTATATATATATATATACCTATATACTATATAGATATATTGATGGAAACTTTTTGCAAGAAGCGCTTTAGATTCCCGCTGTTCGCAGCTCGCAGTTTGCTCCTGGCTCAGTCAATGGCGACTTCATGCAAAACCACTCAAGGACAAGTGGGCAATAAGCGAAAAACTTTTATTGTTTTATGTCCAAAACTTTGGCAATGTGTGTCTGTGTGGTGTTGATAAAACGTCAAGAGCTGGACAGCAGCCGCAGCAGCAGCAGCTAGAACTGGGCCAGGAGCAGCACCAGCATAATGTGCCATATATACTATAGACTCTTATATAATACTATACATAACATTATGGTCACCAACAGTCGTCTGCCATAATGTGCCACACTATATGCATGATAGTAGTAGGTCGAGTCGGTATATTATAATGCCCTACTATAAATTGCACATCCCGTCCAGTATGGCGAATACACTTACATATTGTAATTTCGCGACTGTTTGCGGCTATCTGAAGTGCTCTTGATGCAGAGCAATCCATTTGAGGGATATTTACAATGTGTACCTATGTATATGGGTTTGAAGTATGTCAAGTTGATGGGCCGGGTTAATGATGTGAGCTCATTTTAGGGTCCCTTTTGAAAAGTCTTTAATATACAGCGAAAATTAATATTTCTTTAATTTTAGGAGAGATTAATGAATGTCTTAATTTTCCCTTTAGAAAGCTTTAGAAAGTTCCTTTTAGAAGATTTTCGGTACTCTCAAAAGATTACTTTCAGTTAAAAATTTGTTTTTCTTGAGTTGGTATTGAGTAAGAATTGCTATAAAAGGATATGTTATTTAATGCACAACTTTTATTAAAAACGCAAAAGAAAAGATTAAATTAAATGAATCTTGGTATATCACAATTTATTAGAACTATTGAAAAAGTTATAGAGATTAAAAATTGAAAAAAAAAGTTGGGAGCAAATGTTAAATTTGGAAATAATTCCTACTACTTTATAATTTTGATTTACGGAAAACTTTTACAATGTAAATGAATGTTGCCTTTTTTGGGGAAAAAAAATTTATGAGTAATTTAATAAAAACAAGAGGATGAAAGAATTTTGTTATGTAGATTTATTTTTAAACTGTCTACAATTAGCAAATTATTTAAGTAAAACCAAAACGGCAAAAATAATTGTGCCCCAGTGAGCCCAGATTTAAAAAAATATATAAAAAATTGTATATATTAATAATATTAAATTTGTAATCAAATAAAAACTATTCGCCGCTGAAATCACTTCAATTTTTCTCACTTTCAAGTGACGTTCTTTTTGGGCAATATTTTTTTTTTTTTACCAGTAAATAGCTTTCATCTTAAGCACCAATTATAGGGCTTCCCAAGAACTGAAAGTTTGGTTTTATTTCACTGAGTTCGTGCAATGGTCACAATCGACATTTTGTAATCGGTCATATATCATAACACTAGCCTACAAATTTAAGGATCATTGAGTGAAGAAAGACAAAAATGACAACCTTATTTTATTTCTTAAGCACCTTTTTCCAGAAACGTTTTCGAAAAACATGTTTTTGGGCGCCCTTTTCAGTAATTCGTTAATATCTTGAACAAAATTGTGTGCTCTTTACTATGATTTAAAAATATGTACAGTAGGGTGGGTACATTTTGTTCGGTATAAAGGCTGACGGCGATTTCGATTCTTTGCGTCATTCTAAGCAACTTTACCCAAGGATCTATGGGTCTGAAATGAATTTGGACTCTGCCGCTTTTTCAATATATTTTTTTTTAAATATTCCAAAATCGACTCTGACATTGCATTGAAATTGCAAAAAACGCTATTTTTTCTCTAGCCAAAGGTGCATTTACGGGTTTTTGGGGTCGAGGAATCCATTTTAGACATTTATTTTTAATTTTGAACACCGCCAGAAGTCGCTCTAGTGCATTTAAAAACATTTTTTTTATTTATTTTTTTTTAATTGACAAAATGTTGGAAAATTGACAAAAAATTTCACTTTTTTCCTAATACCTAAGCACTGTAAATAATTTTATGAACAATTTTTAACTATGTTATATATTTTTTTTCTATGGTTTTATATTTCCAATAGGGCTGATCGGGCAAAAAACCGTTTTTTGAACATAATTCGTTGTGTTTTTGTTGTTTGTTAATAGATTGGAAGCATATTTGGAACTTAGAAGCTTTTTAGAGTACCTAAGCACTGTACCCAATTTGTTCAAAATTGGTTGACTATATCATATAGCTCCCATAGGACCATTTGGTCCTAATGTGTTTGATGCAAAATGTGTTTGATGCAAAATTCGAGTATTTTTATTATCACCTTCAAACAATGTTGCCATTATGACGTTTTCTGAGTGAGCATAAGATGCGTTGTTTCTGGCAGCATTAATTACAATGTTAATATTACTGATGCTTACAAAGCGTTTGCGCGAATGCTTCCAAGATGTGTCTTCTCGTTTTAAGGGGCACACCTAGTGTGACGCCTAAAAAAAAGGCCATTTTGGGAATTAATAAAAAAAAAAAGTGAATCAATCTATTTAAAATTTAGAGGGTATATTTATACATGTTTTGAGAATACACTGCTGGAGTGATTGCAGCCTTCTCCGTTGATAAAACTAAAAAAAAAATTCTCGTTAAACTAAAACATATTGTCTGTAAGATGAACCTCGGGCGAACAAAAAATTCGAAAATTGACAAAATGGCGGCATGTTGAAAAAAAAGTTAAATTTTTCCCAAAATTTTGGTCGTTTTTGGCTCTGTAAAATTCGATTTTTGATCAGATCAAAAAACTTGAGGTTCATCGTATGGAGAACTATATAGAGGAGATGCAAAAAAATTTGATAGCGATCGGATCATTTATCTTCGAGTAATCACTCCAGCAAATTCGAAAAATGCTGTTTCGAGAAAAACGCGTTTAAGGGGCACAACTAGTGTGAAATTTTCAAAAAATTAATTTTTTTTTTCAATATTTCTATAGGTTATACCTTTAAAAATAACATACTAAAATTTTAAATCGATATCTTAAATAGTTTTTAGAGTTACAGCCATTTAAAAGAGTAGCCGCTCGGCATTTAGATAGTTGGTATATACCTGAGATCGCGTGTCATTTCAAAAATATTTAATATCTTATTTCAAAAAATTTACTGTGTATTCTCAAAACATGTATAAATATACCTCAAAATTTTAAATAGATGGATTCACTAGTTTTTTTTATTAATTTCAAAAATGGCCTTTTTTTAGGCTGTCACACTAGGTGTCCCCTTAAAGATAAAATGATCGTTTTCACTGTTATAGAGCGGCTACTCTTTTAAATAGTACGTAACTCAAAAACTATTTAAGATATCGATTTAAAATTTTAGTATGTTATTTTAAAGGTATAACCTATCGAAATATGGGAAAAAAAATTAATTTATTTTTTGAAAATTTCACACTAGGAAATTGTTAACATGAGCTTCCGTTTCGACATTTGTTTGACACGTTGGAAATCTCATCGACATGTGGACCGCGAAGTACAACCGGAACTTTGAGCAATTAAATTGAAACTTGTGAAAATCTTCCGGTATGTAATTGTAAAAATAGATTTATTAGTATTTTTAATTATATTCCTCCATTTTTAGCCAGTTAAAGATTTTGAGACGATCATATCAGATTTTAGTGGTATACCTGATATAATGTATAATAATGTAGAACTTACAACCGACGCAATGTACCTTTACAAAATGACAGTTGCAATTTCTTCTGGCGAGATTTCACCGGATTTGGCTCACAAAGGCGAGTAGAACGAACCATCTACAAATTTACAACTTTTAACAAAGTATTCAATAAAAGGGTATGAGCCAATGTATCGGGTTTTTCAACAAGGACGCTACAAAAGTAGACCGATAGGGACAGCAAACGACGCCATATTTTTTCCCGCTCTCTTAACATTTCTCTTCAGTAAGGTTTGCCTTTTAATCATGGAAAGATATACAATCGAAAGAGTCGAAATTATTAAAATTTACTACCGAAATTCGGAATCAGTGGCTCCAACTTTTGCAGCGCTACATCCAATTTATGGTCGTCATAATTGTCATGGCAGATCAACAATTGAGAGTCTGCTGGAAAAATTTGAATCCACAGGCACAGTCAAAAATTTTCCCGTGCCAGTGAGACAAAAAAGTGCTCGTAGTGTCGAGAATATTGAGAAAGACCCAAACCAGTCTCTCACACGTCGTTCTCAAGCGTTGGGCATCTCTGTGACGTCGATGTGGCGAATTTTGTGAAAAGATCTTGGCCTACATCCTTACAAGATCAAATTGACTCAAGAACTAAAGCCGCTTGACCACCAGAAGCGTCGTATGTTCGTGAATTAGGCTGAGCAACAACTCGAAAATGATCCAGATTTTTATCGAAAAATCATCTTCAGCGATGAGGCTCATATCTGGCTGAATGGCTTCGTCAATAAGCAAAATATGCGTTATTGGGCAGACAGCAATCCACACGTACTCCATGAGTCACCATTGCATCCCGAAAAAATTACGGCTTGGTGCAGTTTATGGGCCGGCGTCGTCATTGGGCCTACTTCTTCCGTGATGATCCAGATCGGCACTTAAGTGTGAATGGGAATCGCTACCGCTCAATGATAACCGAATATTTTTGTCTCGAATTGGATGATATGGACTTGGACAATATGTGGTTTTAACAGGACGATGCCAAAAGCCACACAGCGAATGTCACAATCGATATATTGAAAACCGAGTTTGGTGAACGTGCTATCTCACGAAATGGCCCAGTCAATTGGCCGCCTCGGTCGTGCGATTTGATGCCGTTAGACTATGTCCTGTGGGGCTACGTCAAGTCTATCGTCTGCCAACAAGCCAGCGACAATTGATGAACTTCGTACGAATATCTAACGTGAAATTGCAGCAGTATCTGCCGATTTATGTTTGAAAACCGTCGAAAACTGGGTTCAGCGTCAGGACTTCTCCAAGCGTGCCCGTGATGGCCTTGCAAAAGAAATCGAGTTCAATTCATAATGGCATCGAATGTATTTTCACAGGCGTAAAGAATTTCATTGATATCCAAAACCGTTTTTGTTTTATTTAAAAAAAAATTTTGTGGCGCTCTTATTGAAAAATCCCTTATTTTGCTTGACTTTTCATCTTGATTTGATCACTTTTTGGTGGAATTTTTGTGTTTTCATTGCTGGAAATTCAAAATTGAATCGACAACTTTCAAGCCCTGCCCACTTTCAAGTCTTTCCCTTTCGTATTTTAAAGTGAAAATATTGTTTTAAATTTTTTTGATATTCAGCGTTTCTTTCTACGTCAATTGCAAGTTAATTTATAATTATTAATTTTATTTTCGATTTCAACCAAAAAACCACACGCACATGAACGAGCATAGATTGACATATCGATAACTGATAGATGTGACAGCGTTATTGTGTGACGTCACAAAAATAAAAAATAAAAAAAAATGGGAGCACCAATAAAGGATACCGAATAAAATTTATGCATTTTTTGGTTTTTCATAAAAAAACCAATAATAGTAATTTCATGATTTTTATTTTTAAAATAATAAGATTTACAATCCGTGAAACATGTCTTAGTCAAGCACTTGCATAGCCTTTATAGGTTCCTTAAAACAAAATGTATCTTTCAGATAGATGCTCCGTTTTGCTTAGTAAGCTCAGATGCCAATTTCAGTATGAATATGTTGTTATTAAAAATACATTAATCGTCAAAATTATATTTAAACCAAGTCGGTTTGGAAATGCACGTGTTTTTGTATAAACCTTAAGGCTTTTGAAACTACAAGAGCTAATGGCCAAGTATATAAAGTTTGACAGCCTCTAAGGCGGTTATATTTGCCAACAGGAAATCCACATTCAGCTTCAGCAACTAACCAGCAAACACTTTTATTCCCTGTATATCTGCTCAATCCTGCAATCGAATTTATTTTATAGTCAAATAAATTTTAGCCAAACCAAGTGTTCTATATATAGTATATACTATATATATATGTTCTTTGAAGTATATATGTTTTTGGCATTAACATTTGACACATTGCCAGTCACACTTCAACATCCGTTAAAGTGACAAAGTGAGAGCGAAAGCGGACTACCATGGAGGGCAGTACCTCATACGAACAACCGAACACTTTCAACAGATACCAAAAAAAAAAAACAAATAAAAATAAAAGTTTATATATAAAGTTGTTGTCCTTAGTGTGGCTGTAGTTTCTGTTGTGCGACATTTTCCGTGTGTACTGTAGTTTATGATGACCATAATATATATATATTTTTTTTTTTTGCTACGGTGAGTTTGGTTTACCGCGAACTCTGCCAGTTCTCAATTCACTCTACTCCCAGGGCCACTAACACTCCCCTTTGGTACATCACTCACTGGTTGCGGCTTTTTGCCGGGCAGTTATTGGACTCTCCATGGAGTTATTGAATTGTCAGCCACTTGCGATAAATCACTGCCAGCCATACTTTTAAAGGCCATGCAGGATACGCCCTTTCTTATGCATATGTACGGGGTTAACTTTATTTGCCATTAAATATATATTTTAAATTTATTATTTTATAGATTTATATGGTATTTATTGATTTAAATAAGAGCTGCCTAATTATGGCTCAGCAACTGGGCAGCCGTGTACTGAGATTTACTATTTTTCAACTCTACTTCTAAATTTCATCAAAGTTTAATTAACAAAACTTTATGAGCAACATGCTAAAAATTATAAATAGAAAAAAACTTTGAAATAAAGAAGAAAAGTTGCTCTGGAACAATCTGCCCATACTAATTTGCAGCAAATGCAAAATTATTTTATTAGATTTTTGGTCAAAATGCAGATAATCAGCATTAAAAAAGTTTAAACTCTGACCAACTAAATGTTTTTTTTTTGAGGGTGTGGCCATTGTAACTCGACTGACTGAACTCTTACGCTCAAGTCTTATTGGTTTAGCCACACTTGTGTGCGTTTTACAACACTATCAATCAGTACGCAATGCGTGTACTGTCTCTAAGTAGGATTAGCTAACAACTGAGGGATCAACTGACACCGCTGCACAGTGGGTGCAAAAATATTTGCATTAAAGTCGGCAGCTGCTGGTACAGAAATGGAACTTGGTGGATTAGAATGACAGTGATAAATATTTGATCGATCTGGCAATGTCTGTTTTTACTGTCCACATAAAGCTATCATGCGTATACGTAATCTAATAGAATTGCATCGATAATGTCTTGAAACAAATCTTGCGAAATATAAAACATAGTTGTTTTAATTCAATTTATACACACAAATTAAATTGGGTGTAGTATTTCATTAGAAGATTTGCTTTAAAAATAATTTGTAAATATTACCTAGATTATCTTATATGTATAGTCAATTCTTACATAGCTAAATGACATTCGACTTATTACAGCTATACATTTAAAAGCAGAATCGGAATTGGTATCTCTATTTAAGAGATTATTATTATTTTATTGTAATCTAATGCTTATATGACCCGCTTTAAAAAGCGAATTAAATAATAACGATTGAGATGATTTTTCTAACATAGTTATAATTGAAGAAATAAATCACAATAAACTGTCGAACTATGAAAAAGATCTACCATATTCTTCTAGAGGATCGTTTCAGTCCTTATTAAATTTGCTACGATAGAGCAGACAAGGGAGACCCTCCAGAACCTTCAGACTCCACTGCAGATGCCCCCGCCTATTAACCCTATAAGGATTTAAGAATTTACTAAAGCTATCCAATTATTGCCGAAAAATGAAACTCCAGGTATTGATAGGATTTGCAATGCTACATTGAAGGCCTTGCCTACAAGAGCGTTCCTTTATATAGTATTAATTTGTAATGCTATTATCTGGCTCCAAGTCTTCCAAAAGCAATGGAAACTAGCTGCGATTATATGATTCACAAGCTAAGCAAACCAGAAGCTGATCCTGACTCGTATTGGCCAATAAGTGTTTTACCCTCCCTGTCGAAATTATGGGAGAGGACTATTGCTATTCGGATTTCTGCCATTATAAGTGAATGCAATATCTTGCCGGATCACCAATTCGACATTCGAGAGGGACACGGCACTGTGGAACAGGTCCACAGATTGGTGAAGCACATCATGCAGGCTTATGACGACCGGGAGTTCTCCAACGCTGTCTTCATAGACATGCAGCAAGCGTTCGATAGGGTGTAGCACGATGGTATACTGTGCAAAGTTAAAAAACTTATGCCTCCACCGTACTACGGCCGTTTAAGGTCATATTTGGAAGGACGAGAGCTTAAGGTCAAGGTAAGGGACATATACTCGTCCACTTATAATATGAGAGCAGGAGTGCCGCAAGGCAGTGTGGACCCAGAATCCACTGCTCTTTTCTTTGTGCATTTTTGATATACCTAGCCCTACCTCTGAACATATGGCAGCTCCCTCTAAGGCTATTATTGCGACATACGCAAATGACATCTCAGTCGTCTATAATGCCATAGCGTAGAGGCAAGTAATGGTCTTCAAGCGTATCTTGATGCTCTCGCAGCTTGGTGCAAACGGTGGAATTCAAAGGTTAACCCACAAATAATAAAGCCCTTGCTTCACACTCACAAGATTGACGCATATTCCTTTAAACCAGCTGGAGGGAGTTACCCTGGAGCACCCGTCACAAGCTAAATACCTCGGGATCACTTTGGACAAACGCCTTACCTTTGGGCCACACCTCAAAGAGACGGTTAAAAAATGTCGTCATCAGACTGCTACAACTGCGGTGGCTCTACAATTAGAGCAGCACCTTATCGCTGAGATGTAAAAGAGCTGTTTATGTGCACTGTATTCTTCCGATATTGCTTTATGGAGTACAGATTTGGGGTATTGCTGCCAAATCTACTATAAACTATAAACGCATACAGGTATTGCAGAATCGAGTATAACGACAGATAACCAACTGTCCATGGTATGTACGCGGTTCCATACTCCAAATAGACCTCAATCTGCATATAGTTGAAGGATAGATTAGTAGGCACACTAGTAGATACAGCGATAAATGGCAAGGTTTTGCGAAAACGTTGGGTCACTAAGACTATCTTCAATTAAAATCCCCATACGGTGATATGGGGTTCTGGCACTGATATTGCAATGTTGTTTATTACGTCCAAAATATGTAGTTAGATTCTTGTACTTATTCCAACATCAAATAAAAAAAATATTCTTCGCTCGATGAATTTACATATGAAACAACTACCAACAACTGATAAAGCAATAGTTCATTTATTACATATATATAATATTTAAGTTAAGACATCCTTAAAAAAACATATTTTTAGCCGATAGGTCCTATGGGAGCTATATGATATTGTCGAAAGCTTTTGGTTATTTTTGAGGTCCTTTAAAAGGTTGCCTGCATAAGGGATCTTATCTAAAAGTTTTGTTGCTCCAGCGGCTAGCATATCTGAGATCTAGGGGGACATAAAGACAGATAGACAGACATGATCATATCGACTTAATTTAGTAATCAGAAACTTGTACTTATTTATATTGCAAGCCAAAACTACGCCAATTAAGTTCTATCTAAAGAAAAATTTTCGTGAAGAAAACTAATAAAATTTTAAAAGGAAAGAAATAAAGATGATATTTTTAGTGCCAACACCCGAAGACTTTAAAGCTCACGGGAAGGTAGCTGTCCCATTGTAAAGGTACTAACGATAGGGTACTCATAGACTAGTCCGCCGTACCGAAGCTGTGTGTCTGTTTGTGCGTATTAAATAAATACAAAAGCTTGCCGAGTTGCTTACGTGTGTATGGACATTTATTATGGCCATAATCCCCAAGTCTTATGCATGTGTGGGGGATCAAGTAAGTGGAAGAGCGTGTAGGTGCATCCATAGCATATGCAATGCACTGGCCACAAATGGAACTATAATTAAATTAAAACTTTTACCAGCAGTTGCCCGGTTTGGTTCGGCAAGTGAAAAACCCCAAGCAGAGGCCCAGAGAGATCCAACAAGCAGCATAAAAATATACCCACAGCATATTAAAATAAAATTAAAGAGTTTGTGCGAGTCCAAAAGTAATAGACTGTAAGGGAGAGACAAGCGAGGGTTAACTGAAAACTTATACAAAAAATTATAGTTCTTCAAGATAAATTTACTTCAGATTATTGTGCCAAATCCAACGCTGATATAACTTTTTCATGGTTTTCTAGAAAAATAATTTTGATGATGCCAGTGGGTGAACAAAAATGTACACAGATACCGGATGGGAAAATATTTGTAGAAGAAGACTCGTAGCAAAAAGATTTTGGACTTACATTGGAAATAAATTTATTATTTCATATCGTTAAGATTATTGGAAATTATTCAATGAAATTGCCTTCTATATAAAGTGAATTTTAATCGTGTTATAAAAAGAATCCACTGCGACAGCTCAAAGAAAGGAAAATCAATGGGACCACCTGGCCACAATTTATATTTTTTTCTTTAAATAAACTACTATTAAATATTTGCTATGATTAGCTTGGTCGCGCTTAGTAGAAGTTTCTCTAATTGAGTAAAAGTATTATTGGAGCTCTCTACAAAAAAAAATTTATGGGTTGGAGTTCAGCAACCCAATAAAGGAATATTCATAACATATATATACATATATATACATAGTGATATTCCTACCCCAATTACGTTTCAGCCTGCCCTCGTAGAACAATTGAAGCCGTTTTAGCCCAATCGTTACTTGGCATGGCTCGGCTGCCACCATCCAAACGATGGCCAAGAACTGACAATGCCATTGGCCCCATACGCTGCGTATACTTAATGCGATAAACTGTTTAAGATTAGCGTTAAATAGTTGAAGTGTTTCCAGGCGCTACTCAACGCTCTTTGTGCAGTGCATTATGGAGTCGAAGAGCAGCCCGCATGCCTGCAACATACGATGGGTTAATTTTCAAGCGCATTTACTTGGAATTCCTCTGAGAAGGTTGCTAGATTGAAATTTTTAATAAGAATTAGTGATTCACTATAATTCAAGCAGCACTCTATATAGGTATATGGTCAAACTTTAGCTGAAAATCTTCGGAAGGCACAAAAAATGGTAAAATATTATGGAAAAAACTTTGTTTTTGTATTAAATTATAGTGTTCACTTTTTGATTCTTTACCTAGCCGCAATGTTTTTAATCCAATTTTAATAAGCCTTAAAAAACAAGTAGTTCGGAAACTGTCGGCTCATTCCGACTATAATGTACCCTATAAGCTTATTTAATTGTCAAGGAGTGCACTCTGAAACATATGTTGAAAACGATAACTATTGAAAAGTTGCTGATAAAATTTTCTAGTTTAATGACTACGTGAAATGGCTACAATAAACCAAATCTGCTAATTTGATTTTCATTTAATATAAATTTTGATTATTTCGCAAAGAAAGAAATCTATGTGATATAAACACAATTTATATATTAATCGCTTAAAAGTCACAAATGCTTAAAGCAATTGTTTATGTTTATAACTTTTTTTTCGTGTATTTCTGTTACTTAATAAATTAGTTTAATCACTTACTTACTTAATAAATCCATTAAATCTAATTTAGTTTTTATATTAAAATTCACTCTGTTAACAATGCTTAGATATATTTGGCTCTATTGGTAAAAAATGTGTATATGATATGATGCTAGAAAAGGAGCAACACAAAAATTACGAAGTCAGCTCAAGTGCGAAAAAATATTGTATTTCATTGTTACTAATCAACTAAATATTTTTAAACGAATATTTTAAGCTTAATATAAAATTTAAGACGAAGTTTAAAATTTTGCTGCTTTGATAGATGGCTCTTAAAAATCAGCTTCGGTATTTTCATATTTATGTGCAGCGTATTCAAGATCACTCACACTACCCTGTGGCTCAATGATAGATGTGAAGAGCTTCGACAATTCTGATATTCTAGGATGCACCTCACCGAGCTCATTCAACAAGAGATCCACTGGAGGGAAGATCTTCTAGAGAAGCGACAATACCTTGATAGTTGTTAATCAATGGGCGAACAGCTTCAATCCTAGCACTCCATCTAGTCATAGATATTGCATGAAGAGACAGTTTCGCAGTTTCAATTAGAAATTTTCACCTCGTTGGGCTGAGAGCGAATATCTTGTAGATTTTTTCAACATTCCCGAAATACGTTTTCGCCTCTATGTTTGTTTTTATCGCGTGAACGCTGCAAAGCTGCAAGTCGATATTGCAATCCTTGAGTATCCTTGCTTGATCTTCGAAGCAATTCCAACCCGTTTCTTTTTATCAAAATCTATCAGTTTGATGAAGCTTTCACAGAGGGTATATTCCGAATTGGTTTTTTGAACATAAGGTATTATAAAAAAAGTTATCGCAGTAATTGGGTTTCGACAGTATAGTATGCTATAAATTATGGAAGAAATGAATGTTTCATGCCGTCTGAAGATGCTTTTTTAGGGTATAATTTAAGAGAAAAAACGATACAAATATCAATAATATCAATTATCAATGAACTGTGACTTTTAAACATTATACATATACATTATTATAAAAAAAACTCTGCTTGATCCCATAAATAATAAATTTATATATATGAATCTAAAATTTATTTAACCTGTTTACGCAGTCTTTTTAAAAATGAATACTGGCAAAAGGAGCTCAGCTGTTACAAGGAAAATGGTCTAATATTCGGTAATGCTTCTTCAAAAAAATGTCTTGTTTAAGAATTTGGTCTGACAACGTCATAGTTCTTTAAATGATCGAAAATTATATTTCAAATTGTGTTATATGAACGAAGAAATATAATCCCAGTTGAAACAGAGCGGATTGTTCTCTAAAAATCCTTTATTATGCGATACCTGTGTGCTACAAATTTTTTGAAAACGATTCTAAGGACCAAAGTATTTTTTTTGGTATTTGTTTGGCAGAATTTATAAGTATATGTTTTTGGGACCATATAATTTTTCTTCCTAAGCATATATCTAATGCAATGCTTAAATTTGGAAAAATTTGTGTAATCCAAATTGACTTAGAAGATAAGTAGCTAGAGGAAAAATTAGTTTTGAATTAATTCCCAGGGAATACTTTTAAAAATACTCGATCTAAGACGAAATGATGACTGTTTCGAGTCTGGATCTGATACAGGGTATACCTCTGTTGTCTGTCTAAAGAGTTATTTTTGTTTCTTTTTCTTTTACTATAGAACACGTTAGTTTTTGCTTTGTTTTTGTGTATTCCTTAGTGAAAATTAATTTCCATTTGAAAATCCACAAACAGTAATTTTACAAGCACTTAACTCAAGCCAGCAGCTGACGACCAAGCTGGCACTGGACGTTGGACGATGGAAGAGAATGCAACAACCATGCTACGGAGAGGTTACATAGTAAGGACGAGCGAAGAGCATGAGAAAAAGTGCAAAAAAGAGTAAGGATAGCCTAAGCAAAAGTAAAGCGGATTACTGACACAGAAGAAGAGTCAGTGGTGTAGCGGCAAGGGGTGAGAAGCGGGTCGACGAAGCCAAATGCAATAACAACTAGTAAGTGCTTGCTACGGTGAAGCTCGGCGAGCTTACAGCTGGCAAAGAGTAGAACTGAGCTACTCCTGGTCTCTGCTTGACCAATGCTTTTGGCCAACGGCTGGTGGTGGTCAATGTGTTAGTTGGCCTAGTCCAAGTGCAAGCGTTTTGCGCAAAAAAAATAACAACTTTTTTGTGTTTAACCAAAATGTAGGAAAAGGGGGGTATTGTAATATGTGTGGGGGTGTGTGTGTGAGTATGTGTGTGTGTGTGTGCGGGCTGTGTGTGGGAGGCAAGAAAAGCTATAAAAATGGTTATAATACAGATTTTTTATAACCAAAGAAACACACAGATACACAAATACAAACATATGCTTACATATACATATGTAATATATGAAAATAACAGCAAGAAGCACACATGTGTGAGAGAGTGAAAGAGAGTAAAAGTAGCATAGAAAGAGCAAGCAAGTGAGTGGAAACGAGTGGGATGAGTGAGATGAGTGAAACGAGTGGAACGAGTAACTCGGCACAGATGCATATCGCTTGAGTTTGGTGTGGATATGCTTTGAGTTGGCAATTGGGGCCAGTTTAAAGCTTAAGGCTAACTTCGTCGTCGTCGTAGTCGTCGTCCTAGTCTTGGTTGTTGTTTTTATATCTGTTGTTGTTATTGCAGCTAGATACATAATGCTGCATGTGTGGCTGGCTGGATGGCTGGCTGGTTGACTGGCTATAAATACATATGTTTTAATTTCCGCAGTTTTGGGTCAGGCCATAGCCCAACGCCCGCATCCCGGCGTTCCACTTGGCAGCCGCCCCCGCTTGCTTGTCCAAGCTGTATGCTGCCATTGCAGCTGTTTGAAAGGCAAAATGGGCAGATTAAAGGCGGATGTGACGTTGCGTGTTTCCGTTTTTGTTTCTGGCCAGGCAACACCGTACTCTGACTGCTGTTTGTATTTATGAGCAGACATTTTTGCTCATTTTCGTTATGGACACAAATAGCACACACACACACTAATACATACAAAGACACACACATGCTTAAGGACGCGTGGACCGGCAGAGCGGAGGGCGTGTTTACTTGCCGCTTTCATCGTATTCACATCCGTTGCAAGTTTTTTATTTTTTTTCGATTTTGTGTTTATGTTTTTTTCTGCGCACTTCAATGTAGATGTCCAATAACACATCCACACACATGTACCCACATATATTATATATAAATATGTACATATACACATATAAGCCACACGCACTTACACAAAACGCACATTGCCATAGTCCTTCCTTTCATTGATCCTTTTTTTTGCCATTGCACAACTTGGTTAAATGACTCATGAAATTGCTGCGACCCGTTTGTTTGCATTAGAGGTGAGCACGGCACGTAATTTTGGCGATTACGACTTTGTCATACTCACGAAATTTATCGTTACGACCAATGACTAAAAGCTGTATCGATATATTGTTACGATAAACAATTATGTTAACGTGCAACAATTATGTTGAATACCTTAAACAAAAACTATTTTGCACGTAATTTGAGCAAAGACGGCTTTGTTAATGTCACGACAACGTTTACGACATTGACTAACAACTTTATCGATAAACAATAAAGATACATGCAACAGAATTCTATTCATTTTGTAGAAAGGAAACTTTTTCGAAGTCGGAACGTTTGAACCCATCGCCTGTCTCAAAAATTCTAAGATTTTTTGTTTTTTTTTGCAAGAGATTAAATCACTTAAAAGCCCTGTTGAATTTAAAAGTAAAATTTTTTGAATTTAATGCCAAAAATACATGGATTCATGTGAGGGTATGATAAAAATATATATTCAGAAAAAATATAGCATACTTTTAAGCGCTTTCTTCTGAATTAAGGGTTATACTGACCTAGGATTCGGTAATAACAGTAGATCTTTATAGTTTGGTAAATAACTAAAATCTGTACAGTACAATCCTAATTTTTTATCACAATCTGATGCAATGAGGTCAGTTTTCTTCTGACTTCTGACGGAACGGACTAGATCGGCGATGATGCGTAGAAAGAAGAACATTTACACGCAAGCAACAAAAAATTAAAAAAAAGGCGGATTTTTTTTCCAAAATTCCGATAATTTATCGAGAAATCGATAATCGAATATTTAGGTAGATTTCTCTTTTACCAGCTATAAGACATAAAGAAATAAGAACATTAAAAAAATGTTATTATTTGTATTGAATATATAGATACAAATATGTTTGTTTCAATTATTAAAATGTTGCTTTGCTGAGATAATAAAAAACAACACGAAACGGCTAAATCCTTGAGTAAGTTATGCTTTTTTTCGTGCAGATCGTGCTGGTCCAGGCTCGCCAAAAAGTGTCACGCATACAACTCTAATTTTGTATGCATATACGTATGTGTAGGTGTTTTTGTGTCACTATATGCCTGGCTGTGTGTGATTTGGTCCTTATCAATGTATAAGTTTCAAGTGCTTGAACGCGTTTATAGCTGAGTAATAATGTGTGAGTGTGCGTCTGTGCTGAGTGTGCGTGCGTGTGTTGCTGGTTAATAATTTAGGCTTAAATACATATGCGCAAACACACATACACGTGTTCGTATATTACGTATACGCAAGGCTAAGCATTTGTAACTGTAACTGTAACTGTGCGCAACTGTTGACATGCATTACAGTTACCACAAAGAGCGAGAGCGTAAGAGAGTAAGCCAATTGTTGAATCAGCCTGGCTAATAAATCTTGCACTCAACGCTCCGTTTCGACCAAGGATAAGTTGCTGCAGAGTTGTGTTAAGTGAGAGCCCAGGACAAGGTTGATTGAGCGCGAACTTTGCACGCTTATCCGGGTATACCAGAAGCAATGACAGGTGTGTGCGGTCCGGACTGATGTTGCCTTTGCGTAACTCTGACAATTGGCTTTCGGACAGCAACTTGGTAAGTTGACTGGTCAACAATTTGCCAGCTTATATATTATATCTATATTAAGGCCGTGTCTAAAACAATAACAAAGTTTTGGCAAGTTTTGTTCTTGTTTATTTTTGGCAAACAATTTGCCGCCATCAAATAACTAAACTCATTTTTTATGCAGAGTCTATTATGGCTCAAAATGAAGCCAGCCAGAAAAAAATGGCGTTAAAATTCACACTACCAAAATTTATAAACAAACACAAACACACAGACACAAACAGGCACATGTGCATTTAAGCGAGACGAAACCACAAATATGCAAATTCATGACAGGAAGGCGGCACCAAACCCAACAGATACTACCCGGGTAGCTGTAACAGCCGGAACCCCGTCAAAGCTGAGTGAAACCAGCCCAAGACCAAGTATTACACTAGTCAACATTACGTTGAACTTTGAACCTGGGCTGCAGCTGTTAAGCGCTGGCATCAGCAAAAAAAAGGCAAAAGTTAAAATTTCTAAAAAACCCAAAACATAAAAACATCCACGCCAAAAGGAATACGCGAATATTTTAGGGGAGCTCTACTGACTACTTTAAAATGCCATTTTTGGAAACTTTGCGCGAAAGAAGAGGCGTGCAAAACGACAAAAAAAAACCTTGCGATGTATACGAACTAGAGGAAAAATTCGAGGTGGACGTATCTTTGAAGGAAATGATGTAAACAAAAGACTTAAATAGATGATTTGAGAATATACGAAATTTAAGAAAACCAACGCTCTATCGAGTTAGAAATAAATTGAAGTTTTAGAAAATTTAAAAAATTAAGTGTGTCGCCACTGGACGAAATAAAAAAGTTTCCAGCCCTCTAGGTGTAAAGTAAAATGTTGTAACTTATGTGGTCATTTAAGAGCTCCTTAATTATAATAAATAAAATAGTTTTTACCTTAAATTAATTATATGTAATACGCATAAAAAAACAAGGAAATTGATATTCTTATAGTCTTCACTAGGAGATACATGGAGCGAAAAAGAAGAGAAGTAGACTATACGAATATAACCGGAAAAAAAATAGTTGGCGTGATGACTCTACAATTATATAAAAAAAAATGGTATCTTATTTATGTTTCAAAGTATTGTCCGTCACTTTCCACTACTTTGGCCCATTTTTCAGGCAACAAACGAATACCGCGTCGGAAAAATTCTTCATCCTTTGATAAGATCCAAGAATCGATCCATTCTTTCACTTTTTCAAAAGAATCGAAGCACAATCGAAGCAATGGTAATCAGATGGAGCAATATCTGGAGAGTATGGCGGGTGAGGTAGAATTTGCCATTTCAGTGTTTCGAGGTACGTCTTGACTACTTTCGGCACGTGAGGTCGAGCATTGTCGTGTTGCAAAATTACTTTTTCGTGTCTATCAGCGTATTGCGGCCGTTTTGCTTTTAATGCCCGACTCAAACGCATTAATTGCGTTCGATAAAGTGCACCAGTAATTTTTTCAGAAGGTTTTAGCAGCTCATAATAAATTACGCCAAACTGATCCCACCAAATACACAACATGACCTTGGATTCGTGAATATTCTGTCGAGGTGTCGCCGTAGGAGTGTGGCCGGGCAATCCCCATGATGTGCGTCGCTTAGGGTTGTCGTAGTGCACCCATTTTTCGTCCCCAGTAACAATACGATGAAGAAATCCTTTACGTTTTTGTCTTTCAAGCAGCTGTTCACAAGCAAATAAACGTCGCTCAACATCTCTTGGTTTCAACCGATACGGTACCAAGTATCCTTGTTTTTGGATCATCCCCAGCTGTTCCAGGCGTTTTGATACTGCTTGCTGAGTTACTCCCAATGATTTTGTTAGCTGTTCTTGAGTTTGGCACGAGTCTTCATTAAGTAAAGCCTCCAGTTCATCATCTTCAAAAGTTTTTTCTCTGCCACCGCTAGGCCGATCTTCAACAACAAAATCACCGCTTTTAAAGCGCTGAAACCAGTCGCGACACGTTCTTTCACTAATAGTATCATCACCATAAGTACTTGAAATAACCCGATGAGCCTCAGCCGCCGATTTTTTCATGTTGAAATGAAAAAGTAAAATCTCCCGCAAATGACGTGAATTCGGTTTATAAGTTGACATATTTAATTAAGTGTAACTATATGACGCAAACAAAAATTAACTAATATCGATGTAAAGTTATATTTATCGATGTCAAAACTGATGGAAAACAGCTGTGATCTATTTATTTGAACTATTACTGGCTACTTTTGGAAAACGGCGGGGGGCAAAGTTGTAGACCTACTAACGGAAGAATAAAGTTCTCTATCGAAAATGTCTAGACTAATTCATCTGGACAAGAAAGAACATTTTCTATGATAATGGCTACCTTATTTATAAGATATTGCCGGTTCAAAAGAATATCTTAATGTGTTAAGCCTGACGGATTCTAAAATCTCTAATAAAAAAGCATCTAGACTAATTTTAATTTTCGGCGATCGTAGAATTTATTACTGAAACTTTTTTGAAGCCCACCATACACTGGAATAACCGAGAAGCTTTAATCCTATGAGGTGCTCATAATCGATTCCAAATATCGCAATGCAGTTACTATCTTAAAAATCGATGCAGATTTTTCATTTATTTTTCACTATTTATATTAAGTACTTAAGTAAGTTGACTAGTGTAAGCTAGTGTTCCTATAAAACCCTCAATATCTAAATCTATATGTAAAAGTCCAAATTCAGAAAAAGAATTTAAAAAAAATTAATAATAATAAAAAAAAAAAATCGAGATTTGATCTGAATTCAAAATAAAACTGCTTAAATCAAGACTGTCTCATTGAGAACTTTTTTAAGACTAATACCGATAGCAGCTGTTCATAAAGCCCAATTATATGTGAATATTATATATTTTTAAACTACATAAAAGGAGCTAAATTTGGACTGTTCAACTTTCCATAGTCAACTGTCTGAATCGGACTGGGTATTTACGAGGGTGGATTGATAAGTTTCCGGCCTGACCAAGAGATGGCGCCACTAGGCCTACCTTGAGGTGGCGTTCTATAGTACCATCCTTAGATAGCTTGTAGCTATAGTTTCAGCCCGATCGCCATGTTAGTTTAGATTTGAGAGCACACTGAACAAGACACCTCTGTGTTTTTCTTGAAAATTCGAAAAAACATTTCTACCGCCAATTTGACGTTGTATAAGCGTAATCCAAGCGAATTTTTGCGTCGATTAATAGCCGTTGACGAAACTTGGGTCCACCACTACACTCCTGAAACCAAAGAACAGTCTAAACAGTGGATTGGACCAGGGGAACCAACTCCAAAGAAGGCAAAAACAATTTTTTCAGCGAACAAGGTTATGGCTACTGTTTTTTGGGATGCAAGAGGTATTTTATACATTGATTACCTAGAAAAGGGTAAAACTATCACTGGTCAATACTACGCAGACTTATTGCAACGTTTGAGCCACGATGTGAAAATTAAACGACCTCATTTGGCGAAGAAAATAATCTTGTTTCATCACGATAACGCACCAGCGCACAAGTCAATCGTTGCGATGGCTAAAATCAACCCCTACTCTCCAGACCTAGCCTCGAGTGACTATTATCTGTTTCCTAACCTCAAAAAATGGCTTGGCGGTAAGAGATTTGCGGACAATGAAGAAGTAATCGAAGCTGTAAATGGGTATTTTGAGGAGCTTGACGAATCAGTCTATAGAGATGGCATTACTAGACTAGAACACCGCTATGAGAAATGTATCAGCCTTGGAGGAGATTATGTTGAGAAATAAAAAAAAAAATTCTTATAAACGTTGTTTTTCTTGGTCAGGCCGGAAACTTATCAATCCACCCTCGTATACCCAATACAATTTTTTTGGAGTGTTGAACGCTTTGCCCATTTACCATTATGCATTTATGCCCATTAAAGTGAAAACTAAACGTCCGTCAAATTCTTTTGGATCGCCTTTAAATTTTACAGGCGCTATTTGCAGATAAAAACGAATCTTTGACTTTATTCATTTCTGAAGATGTTGTAAAAATGGCCACACTAGTGAACACCCCTATTAAATTCGATTTCCTTTAAAAAAAGTTTAATTTCTTGAAGATATAATTATTTCGGTGAAGAAGCTCAGGAATAAAGTTCACTTCGTTGCCAATTTTACAAAATTTAAAACTCATTATGGTTAGTGTTTAGAGTAGAAACATATTTTGAAAAACAGACAGGGGTGACACAGAGATCAATTTCTCACGAATTTCGCTGGAATTCTAATTTTCTGTGGCAGACAGCTTGTTGGGACAATTTCTTTCTAGGAAATTTACTTGTGGTTATTTGCAAACCAAACGAGGCAAAAATTTCTAGACATTTCTATGAAATGAAGGCTTATTATATATATACTATATATAGAAATAAATCTTAAAGAGGTGCGTGTGATAAAAAAAAAATTAGTGCATCTTTAGTGAGCTAGTCCCTTAATATTTTAAGAGTCCCAAAAACAATAAATTAGGATACTTTTTATGCTTGGCAAACTTTATGTTAAAGCTTAAAGTCCTTACTTGTAAAGAGTATGAAGCAAAGGAAGCATCATTTAATATATTACATATATATTTAGCGCTAGAGATGGAGTACGGGGAAACCTAACAGCACTAGCTAGAATATATTTTTTTCAATTTTGTATAAAATTATGAGCATGCCGCTCCGCGGACAGTGTTGAAATGAAAGACATAGCTTCGGGATTTTAAATTGGGTCTGGGTGTGTCCCAGAAAAAAAAAAAATATAAAGAATCTTCAACTCGGCTTTCCTTTTTTCTGTTGTCTGTTATGCCTGCCAAATTGGCTGTGCTATGGGCGGACTCTGGCACTAGAATGGATATTTTTCTTTCTTTTTTATTTCTTGCTCTTGGTTCCTAGCCGTGGGTAAACTGAGCAACTGTTGCCAGACTGCTGGACAAGCTTTTGGCCAACATTGCAACTTACTTCCGTTTGCAATTTCGTTTCACGCCTGCCGACTGTAAGTATGCCTTAATAAAAGAAAATAAGCTATTAAGGCGCCCTATACACCACACACACCCACCACACCACCCACCACACAACACAAATATGGAGCATGAAAATTGAAAATCGCGCTGGACGCGCCCACAAAAAACTTAAATTAGTTTATTTATGCTTTACTTGATGTCTAGTTTTGCCTTTGCCTTTGGCGCATAGTTTTGGTAATTTCTTTTACTAATTTGCTTAGCCAGATAACTTTGCGAGAAACTTTTTGGTAAACCCAAAAAACTCAAACCCTTCAAAACCAATGGAAACCAAAGTCAAAACCCAGAAACAAAATAAAAAGATGCCGGCTGCTGGTTGCTGCTGTTTGTTTGCTGATTGAGTTGTTTAAGTGCAGTTTGTCCGCCATTGCTCTGAAAGCCTTGGCTTAAAGTTGTCAGCATAGTGGGTGGGGTTAGGTAGGGAGTTGGGTTTGTTGTGGCAGCTTAGGCTGGACTTGGCCAAAATGATCTGCAAGTGCTTAGGCCAAAGACAAAAGACAAGCAATTTGTGCGTAAAATGTTTGCCAAAACCAAAAAGAATTAATTACGCTCAGCGTAACCTTTTTTTTTGTTATACCCTTTTTTAGGGTAGCAAAGTATTTGAAGCATATCAAGAGATTGGTAGTGCTTTAATTTTGAGAATGTGGCATCTTACCAGGATAACCAAATCAAATAGAACCCATTTATAAGCGTATTTCATACCATATTTCATTATAATTTGTTTCATGTGAAGCATTGGAGTAACTGATAAGGATGATATGAATAAAAAGACGAGGCTATTATATGTGGAACTTTTAAACAACAGAACAGGATCATCTAAATTGAAGCTCGAGTTACTGGAGATGCTTCTGTCAATCTTCCATCATAAGGCAGCCGAGTTTTGAATTATTGAAATATTAAAAAAATCATGTTTTCGATTTTACAATCAATACCAGTAACAGCGGAATCTGGCTAAAAAGAAGCTGCGTAATTCGTTATAGTCACAAAAAAATCGGATATGAATAAACCTGTGACTTGAGACCTGATTTTTAAAAAAATACATCAGAACTGAATTCAGAAAAAATTCACCTGTGATTTCAGGCCTTAGTTTTATTAAAAAAATTGGTCTGAGTTCTATGACCGATTTTTTAAAAAATGCTCCTCTGATTTCATGCCATACTTTCAAAAACGGATCAGCATTAAATTCATGTTCGATTTTTTATACAAAACTTTGCCTGAAATCAAGCATGACTTTTGAAAGTCAATTAGCACTGAATTCATAGCTAATTGTAATAGCTCAGGTTCAAGCTAGAACGCCTAGATTCATGGCATCTGAAGGTATCATGAATCCCAATCTCAAAGAAGGAATGACTTAAGCCATTGACAGTAATTACAGAACTGAGCAGAATCGAACGGCCGTTATATACAAATGCGCGAAAGAAACAATCAAACACAAATATTTTAATCACTAAATACTAAGAAATTAACAATGGAGATCTCCCCTCTCTTCTTTTTATAGTCCTTCAACCCCGGTTGGGGCCAATACTGTTGATTTCCAAGTAGTTCTTGGTCTACCGCCGTGTACCTTGAGGATTCTATTCGAAAGAATGCTTCACGATGCTGTCGTTTGGTCTCCTCAACGTGTGGCCAATCCAGCGACACTTCCGCTGTCTAATTTCGACATCCAAAAGCTTTTGACTCGTTATGCGCCACCATTCTTGATTCGATATAATCTGTGGCCATCTGATCTTAATAATGTATCGAAGGCAGCGGTTTACAAATGCCTGTAAACTTCTCGTGATGTAGGTAGGGACTTTCCAGGTTTCACAGTACAGATTTAACATTGTATTCGAAGAGCCTTAACTTGGTGCGTAGGGAAATTTGACTAGAGTTCCATACTGAAGACAACATTCCAAAGGCACTGAGGGCTTTACTTATTCTGCTGTTAACATCCAGATCCGTTCGTCCGTCTGACGATACAGAACTTCCTAGATAGAAAAACTGTTTGACCTCCTCAGAATAATGGGCTGATGTACTGAGAACTTTAATCTAATATAATATTTGGGATTCCCTTCTAGGTTTTAAAGACGAGTTATTGACTAACATATAGAATAGTTATCAAAAATAATAGTTACCTAAATTAAAAATAAGTAATACTTTTAGGAATTACTTGAAAGCCCAGTTCTGAGTCTAACACCATGTATGAGTTCGATTTATCAACAACTTTTTATATAGAGGGCGATAGAACACGAATTTTGTAATTATTAATTTGTAAAAATAAATATTTAAAAGCAGTGTATTTGTTGGTCCATGATTTTAATGTTAATGATACTTGGGTAATTAAAGATGTCATCCATCACCAACTTTTATTCCTATGGAGAAAACTTCCAATAGACTATAACTGCCATAATTGTAATACTAGCGTTCAGATACGAATTAATAATAACTTTTTTTAACGTATTTTTCGTCAATAATCGTTTTTTATGAGTAATTAATGAACTTTTATTCTCTATACTTAATTTTCCAACATATATATATATTTTTTTAACTTGGTCTAATTCCAAGAGCTCTTGTCTGCCCATACTGAATATCTCCTAAACATAAATTGTTAACGTTTGCAACCATTTTTCAGATATTTTAAAATGTTCATCTTTTCGTTCAATACTGACATTCATAAAAAAATAATTTGGTGCATCGACCTCGTAATTTTAGTCTGATGAAAGAAAAACAAATTATTGGGTGCCAAAAAGAGTTTTTCTTAAGATAAACAAACAGCTCCAAATGCACTTTTAAAAAGCTGCGTTTTGTTATCATCGTCGTTGATAGCGGGCACTTTTGCATTTCTGTGCGACATAGAGATAAGCTTTCTGTTTCACCTGTTCTTAGCTACTGGAAATATTCTTTTTAAACCATTTTGAATTGATCCTAGAAAAGGAACTTAAAAGTGTAATACGCTTTTAACAATTTATAATTTTCCCACTTACAATTAATTCCAATAACTAAAAAAAAGGATTTTACGTGTTTATAGGTTTCTGGTACTTTTCTAAGCCAATTTTAATGTATTTTTAAATTTTAACTAATGTTTATGGTATTTTGCTAATCAGCTCATAGAAACAAATATGGTAACAAAAAAAAAGAGTCACAAAAATAATAATATAAAAATTGTAATTCCAAAGAATGTGTTTAATAACCAAACCAGCAGATGACCCATCTTAAAAAAGTTCTACAAAAATAATCTAAATGAATTTTATTTTTTAAAATTTAATTAGTTTTTTCCAGGATGTCTCATTTAAAAACATCGGATAGATGTGACCAATGCTATGGTATAACCTATGAAGAACGAAACATATTTGAAGTTTTTAAGTTCAGAGTATTCCACTTTCGGTATTTTAAATTTAGTTTTTTCCTTTCTTTTTTGCCTTTAGATAGCACCGGACTTGAGTTATGGCAGGGGTCGCCATTTTTTTTTTCGGTTCGAATAGCCTAAGCCAAAGGGTTTTTAATTGTGCGCGGACTTTTACGCTTGCCCAGCTCTCTGCATTTAGCCCTATAAACTGACTGCCAAAAGTTGCGCTAAATTTACTTAAGATATTTTATTATTTTCTTTTGCCTTACTTCTTTTTATTACTTCTTAATATTATGTTTAATTTAGCGCATGCGATTAAAAATCGGCAGTAAAATATTGTACGAATAAAACAATGTTAAAAAAAAGTAAAACCCTGAAAAATAAACAAAAACAAATTAAGTTAAAGGTCGCACGTGTTGCGGCTCTCCATGCAGAAAAGCAACTGAAGCAAGGAACAAAATACGGTGCTGCCAACTTGTAGCAGAAATGCGTACTTGACATAAACTGACTTATCACTCAGCACAGTCAGTTGGCAAGGCGGGGGGTGTGGAGAAAACCCTTGGACAGCACCTGTAAATGCGACCTTGTTCTGTCCCTGCCAAATTGGCCCGTTGGCTGTCCTCGAGATAGGAGCTGAAATGTGAACACAACAACAACAACCAAATGACAAATTAGCCACATCAATTACACAAAATTTATTTTGTTGCCTGGTTTGTTTGCACTGGCCCACTGTCTGTGGATATGTATTGGTAGCTTTGTGTATGCTTCTACCAAAATTCCAAGTTGAACTCATTTGTTGTACTTAATTTGGGTGAAACGGCTGACTGAATATATGGAAAAACAGTGACGTAGTCAGATTTGTTCAAAATACGACTCAAAATGCATAGTGGAAAGCCCTGAAGTAGAGGTATTTTTTTTTTTTTTTTAAGAAGTAACCTTATTTTGTTGATAAGGCTCTCAAGAGGCTTTATATTAGCTCTGGTAAGCTCCTGATACCGATTACTAATGCCGACTGATTTGAATTTTTTTTAAGTTAGCTCACTGATAATTTATTTTTCCGCACATAGATTGAACAACAACAAATTGAGGTATTTACAATTTGGTATCCAATGTTGCACGGAACGATTGATATTTAGTACCTATGGGAGCTACTGGACGATGAGATAAGCAATCTAAAAAAGAGTCTATTAAAACTTTGGTGAAATCAAAATAACAGCTTAGTAAGTGTCCTTATTAGGATTCTAGTTGAAGGGGCTCCACAAACTTTATACAGTTTTCTCTGTTTTAAGCAATAGCTTTTATTTCTCACTAGAAGGGAGCTTTAATATCTCTATACATCACTTACGGTTTACGTAAAAAGAGACCGACCCATTTTTATTTATTTGCGCCACAGACTCCTCAACTCACTTGATCAGAAGCTCTTAATTCAAGATCTTTCTTTTCCACCATACTTGTTTTCTTGTGTTCCAATCTTTTATTTCTGATTTTGAACCGACTCAACATCTTAGTAACTGGGGCAGACCTGCTTTTGGTTTTTGTACTTTTGATCCTACATTTTTGGGAAGGAAGATTAAAATCAATTTTTTTCTGGGATATCCATTTTACGAGATGAGTTCAATGTCAGTAACAAGTGATTACTTAACCGATGGATCACATGAAAAACATGAACAACCAGGACAACATTGAGACCGAGAAACATGAGCAGCTGGTTCTCCCTTCCGGGTCTTCGTCAAGCAAAAGTGTTTGTCAAACCTCTGGATACCATCAAGACTAAAGGTCTCGGCAGAGCGGACCTAAAGCTCCTGGTAGCTTACCTATCAGGCCACCACACTGTTAGATATCATCTATAGACAATTGGCCTCTCGGACTCTTCAGAGTGGAGGCTCTGTCTAGAAGACGATGAAACCACATGGCATATTCTCTGTGACTGCCCAGCTCTGGTATGGTACAGAGCCTGTTACATGGGATAGGAACGGATTAGTCCCTTCCATCTCAGGTCAATACCAACAAAAGACCTACTGCTTTTCATGAGGAAAGCGGAAAATCTTTTGTTTTAACCTAAGGGTTTGGTATAAAAGACCTTTTGGTCACAGTGCTCCACCTATCTGTAAGGTACCTTTATAAGGAAAAAAAAAAAAACTTGAGCAGCTGGAAAAACCCCAAATTGCTGTAGGTAATGCTTGAAGTGTTTTGTTAGACTGCAAGGAAATCTTTACGATTTACCATATTTGTAGCTCAAAGAGCATAAGATGCTTAAAAATGGTTTTAGGGTGGCAAAAGCCTATTGAAGATTGCGAAGATTGACTCGGCGTATTTGTGCGGTCGATCGGCAATCGGTTATCTTGAAAATGCCCATAATTTCGTTGGTATAATTTGCACCAGGATGACGACTAAGAAAAGACCCCGGATCTGATTAAGAATGCGTGAAGCCTTAAGCACGGAAGCTACTGTTGAACACTGCTTACTGGGCTAAGATAAAGGTCTATGGGAACGTCCCACAACAATCTGCAGAGCAGTAGTGAATGCCGCTTACCAAGGTCTCGCAACCTCAAAGGAGAAAAAAGATCAGTTGAACTGTTTAAACGTGCACACAGATCTCTCTGATTATTTGAGCTAAAAACTGCAGAATCGTCAAAATAATTAAACGATGCACGTTTTTTTGCAACTGGGGAAGTAAAGTTTTACTCTACAGCAAAGTATAGCTATAAATGCCTATTATTCCACCCATATGAAAATTAGCTACAATCTGAGACTAACAGTATCTTAAGTAAAGACTTTAAGACTTTTACTTTTTTTTTTTGATGAGGAGGAGATACAAAGTATTCAACACTTTGAAGACTTCGGCACACTTCCACATAGTGGACCCGGCTCTTTCTATCGTATCCTTTATATAGTTCACAAAACCGGATGATTGGGCACGCAAAAAACTTACTCTTCCTTACCTCTATCATAAACTTCTGCCATCTGTTCTCTCAAATAGGCATCATAATGGACCGCAAGGCCACTGGGTGATCTTGGTCTTATGCTGAGCTACCTAACTAACCTAACCGAACCAACAGATTTAATAATACATAGCTGCGCAAAGGCTTTAAGCCAGAATTTTTGTTTTTGGAGTTGAGATACTTCAAAAAATCAAATCCCCATCTACACCACTGGATATAATTGCGTGTGTGTTTGTCTGCATTATGGGATGTTTGTGGTTATGCAACGGAAACTGTTCAAAAAGGGCACAAAACGCGCGCATTGTTCTTGTCTCGGTCAAGTGCGTCGGGAAGGACTTCGTAGGACTACTACTCTCTGCCAATGTTAGCTAGCCCCCCGAACCAAATGAGTTTTATGATGAGCTGCTGCTCTGAGAGTTGCTCCAATTGTTTCTCTACCCCTCTCCCCCCTTGTTCACGTTGTTGCTGATTTACGTTTGTTTTGTTTGGCTTGCAGAAATGCTTAGAAAGCAACAAACTCACACAAGCAAAAACACGGATACACAGATACACAAATACACACAGATACGCTCAAGTGTGCGTGTGTGTGTGCTGGTGTGTGTTGGCGATAAAAACTCAAACTCGAGCAGTGAAAACAAAAGTTTTGCATTTGATTTATGCGCATTTTGGTTTAACTTTGGATTTAGCGTAAAATGGAAAATGGAAATAGTTAAAAGCTTAGCAAGAACGAGGAGGGGGAGCTGGGTCAAAGCGTGACATTTGCAGTTGGATGTTAGTTCCTTGCTTGGTTAGTTTGGTGGCCAACCGAGCAAGTCTAGCAAGTTCATAAATTCTAATCATTATAAATGCTAAGCTAGAAAAACCAAAAGAACTTGGCTTCCGACAGCAGCCACAGCAGTTTTCTAGAATTATTAAGCGTATTTTAAAAGAGAGCTATTACAAATTTAAAATTTACATAATTTTATATAAACGTAAATTTTAAGTAATTTCCATGTGCTTGAGTTTAAATATGCTAAGACGGGTTAATATTTTAATTAAGCCAAAAACGAATTCGAAGCGTAAAAAAGCGTAATTTATAAGCCAGCGAATCGGGCGTGCACGCATTTCTCTTACGTATTTTTAAATTCAGAAAATATTTAACAATGAGATCTTAGTTTACATTTTGAAGTTTGGATTTTTGCAATTTTTAACTATTTAATATGGTTTGGTTAGATCTCTTCTCCCAAGTCAGGAGACTTGGGCTGATGGCAACCTCTGTGAAAACCCCTGGTGGCAACAATGGTTCACGGATGGGTCCAACACTGAGCAGGGTGTAGGTGTTGGAATCGTTGGACCCAACACCAGAATCTCTACAGCAATGGGCATCTGGTCCATCTGGTCTTTCAAGCGGAGATTCATGCCATAGAGATCTGCGTCCTTAGTATTCTTCTCAAGGGCACTAGTGGAGCAAATATATGCATTTTTTCAGATAGCCACGCTGCTATTAGGGCATTGTCATCCTGGAGCATCTTCTTCAGGATGCTTAAAGAATGCCATACCTACCTCCAAACCCTGACCGCCTGTAACAAAGTCGTGCTATGTTGGGTGCCTGGACACTCGGGAGTGGATAATAACACGATCGCTGACGATCTAGCACGACAGGGTGCCTCCACCCTGACTACATCTCCTGCGCAGTTTTGTGGAATTCGTTGTTCCACAATCAAAACTATAATAAACAAACGGGGCCCAGGAGGACATAGGAAATACTGGTTCTCCCTTTCGGGGCTTCGTCAAGCAAAAGTGCTCGTCAAACCTCTGGATGCGATCAAGACGAAAGAGCGGACCTAAAGCTATTGGTAGCTTACCTATCTGGCCACCACATTATTAGATACCATCTACAGAAAATTGGCCTATCGGACTCTTCAGAGTGCAGGCTCTGTCTAGAAGACGGTGAAACCACCAGACATATTCTCTGTGACTGCCCAGCGTTGGTATGGGACAGAGCCTGTCACGTGGGAAAGGAACGGGTTAGTCCTTTCCATCTCAGGTCAATACCAACAAAATACCTACTGCTAATCATGCGGCATTCGGAAAGGCTATTGCTTTAATTTAAGGGTATGGTACAAAGGACCTTTCGGTCGCAGTGCCCCACCTCCCTGTAAGGAACCCTTTTAAGGAAAGAAAAAAAAAATTGGTTTGGCATGCAAGTTATCCGTTTGCAATATATTAGCTCAATTGTTGATTAAAAATATTTGGAGAAATGGTGCGTGAGTATATCAAATGCAAAAGGATAGTTATTTTTACAATTAATCGTCATTGTAGCAAATTCTAGAACTCTTGTTTATAAAAATTCAACATTTTACAATTAAATTGAATTTGATGCATTTTTGTAGGAAAGAGTTTTGGAAAGTATGCAACTATTGTCCGGAAAATGGAAAAGAATTCGGATGTTATTATTACATATTTTTTTTTATAATTTAACCCCGAAAATTGCAGCACAACCCAAACAAAACATTGCCATATCGAAAACTAATACAAAGGTAACATTTCAGATGCGTTTCATAAAAAGTTGGCCGTTTTATTAAAAATAGCTAAATTGTAGGTTATTTGAATTTAAATTGTTTAGGAAAATAAATTTAGTTTTCGCAATAAATAAATAAATAAAGAAAATATGAGAATTTATGGAATTTAAATATAAAAATTTATCAACAAAAATTTTTAATTGAAAACTTGCAAAAAAGAATAAATTTAAAAATTTAAATATTACTATTTGCTTTGGTGTTGTGAAATTTGGAGCAAAGCTAATAATTGAACTTTTTATTTGAAATCTGTCGAAAGGATAGATTGTGAGCTAATTCAATATAAAAAATGGCGGACGTAAAGTCGGGCGCGGACGACTTTAGGATACCCTGTACCACTAGCTTGTAATAAAGTCCGATTTCTTCACAAAAAACCAAAAACAGAAGAATTTTTAAGCAAAAATTTTTTTTTGACCGATCGTTCCTATGGGAGCTATATGATATAGTCAACCGATTTCAATAAAATTTGACACGGTGCTTAAATACCTTAAAAAAGATATGAACGCCAAAGTTATTTCAAATATCTTTACAAACAAACAAAACACATCGAATTTTGTATAAAAAACGTGTTTTTGGACCGATTGGTCCTATGGGAGCTATATGATCTAGTCAAACGATTTGGATTAAATTTGGTACAGTGCTTAGGAACTATAAAATACTCACGAATGTCAAGTTTGGTCCCAATATCTTAACAAACAAACGAAACACAACAAATTTTGTTAAAAAATCGATGTTTTGGAAGATCGGACCTATGGGAGCTATATGATATAGTCCACCGATTTTGTTCAAATTTGGCACATTGCTTAAGTGGTCTAAAAATTTCCAAACGCCAAATCTGGTTAGGATATCTTTATTAAAAAACGAAATATAGCCAATTTTTCTTTAAAAAAGTTATTTTGGCCGATCGGTCCTATGGGAGCTATATGATATAGTCAACCGATTTTGATCAAATTTGGTACATACGATATCTTCATAAACAAACGAATTATTCATCTAAAACGCTTTTTTTTTCGAGGTCGTCTCAAACACCCCCATGGGAGCTATATAATTTATCCCCGATATCAAAAAAATAAAATAAACTTGCCTCCTATGGAATAATATGGGATCTAATGTGAAAGTTTGGTAACTCTAGCTCTTACCATCTCTGAGATCTAGGCGTTCACACGGACGGACGGACGGACGGACGGACGGACGGACAGACGGACAGACGGACAGACGGACATGGGTATATCGACTTCTCTATTCACCCTGATCATATTTTAGGTAACTTTGGGGTGTCTCCGACGTCTCCTTCTATATGTTACATACATTTTCGGCTTGCACAAACTTAATATACCCTTGGACCATACGGTACAGGGTATAAAAAGAATCTATGAGAAAGATCTCGTATACCTATGAAAGACAATTCTTTAGACATCTAATAGAAGTAGTTCGATTCTAAATTTTTTGCTGTCATAATTAGTTGAGGTGCTTGTAAATTCCAAATTGCAAACGTACCAGGGTTGCCTAAAAATAAATGCAAGTGAGCAACTTGGTATCTTTGGAGGTTATTCGTATTTAAGCGCTTGCTGGGTTTAAAAATGTTCGATAAAGGCTAGATTTATTTTCTAAGCAAAACTTGATAGTAAATTAGATAGTAGATATTTTTTTTATCCTTCCTGTATCGATAAGCCAATTTGAAGAATGCTTTTCAGGTCTCAGTAATATAAAAGCTTAGGAAATGAGCTGCTTTCAATTAGCTGGATTTTTACTAATGGGGTTCTTCAAAAATAAAGGAGAAAATGTAATAAAGTTGGGGCGGTGCCCGACAGGTCAATACCTTGTACCTTTTTTTCTGGACAAAAAACGTATTCCTGCATATTCCTTCCGTCTAAATAAGTTCTCTAAATTTGTACCAATTACTATGAAAATCGAGATTTCGTTGTTGAGGGTTGTGGGAGAAAACACGGTAAATCGATTGCGGGGTGATATGTTCATTAGAGCCATATAAATCAGCTTGCTAAAAATTGTGAATTTTGATAACTTATTAACATAATTACAAATAGTGAAATAGTGACGCAGTTAACTGGTAAGGGGTGGTAATATTTTTGCATTTATGGCTATAACTTTTATCGTATTTGTCTGATTGTTCATTTTTAACACTGGGATGCTTGTGACCATAATGCATCGCTCTGTCGAATTTCAGATCAAAATATTAAACGGTTTGATCAAAAACCGCGAAAATCTACTGCGTGGGAACGGGGGAAGATGTTGACATGATTAAAAAAATAATTCTTAGGAAATATGCGCATCAGGTGGTAAGGCATAGTTACTTCAGCTCTTATGGTCTCTGAGATATAGGTGTTCATACAAACGGACTGACGGACATGAGGATATGGCTCAACAGCTGCACGATGTAAGATAAGCATTTTGGTATCAAGGACTTAGGCTTATCACGCCTCCTTCTGTCCTTTACATACATTGCCCAAATCTATTATATCCTTTGTACCTACAGGTACAGGGTATAAAAAATGTTTCTCCGGTCAGGGGTTGAGATCATGTAAACTACTACGATTTTGACGAATTCAATTTATGAAAGCAATTTAATTTAATTAATTAATTTAAGCGAGTTCTGTTTTTATAAAGACTTGACATTTTGGGTGTTAGACTTTTCTTTTATCTTGCAATTAGATGATTACATAGCTTTAAATTATAAATCGGATATGTCACTAGTCTCTTCTCAGATTCCTCGTATCAATTTGAATTTATTTTAAATAAGTTACAGGAGAACTGTCTTGAATGCGGAGTTGACGTTTTCGTATTTCTAGACAGTTGAGAAGAGCGTCAAGAAGCGCTAGAGATCATGATGCAGATACTTGAATTTCGAAAAGAATTAGATTCCATTTCTATTAGCAGTTTACGATTGAAGAGTCTTCAGAGGCATCATAAGATTTTATAAGTTTTTTCAAAGGATATCAAAGATTTAAAACAATCTTCAAATTTAATGGTTGATTAGATATTATGCTGTTGATGAAAATATATTTAAGAAAAGAACAGCTTGGTTGCTAGTTGCCAAGATACCTTGATTTTTCTGGAGATCTTCGAATACTTCCAAAACTGTAGTATAACCCTGAACACAGAACATTTTTTTTAAAATAAAACTAAATGCAAATATTTATACTTTTTGAAATCTTACCAACTTTTAAAATTTTTTCGCAATAAGGTTTTTGCATTTATATGGTTCTTTTAGCGTAGGTCTAGAACTTTCATCTTTTTGGATCCGTTACCGTGAAAGGCGGTATTTGCTTTAGCCATTTGACTGTGTTGGACTCGACTCTTTGAGCTTTCTTAACGCTAAAGTTGGAGCCAGCCAAACTTGATAGGCTAGTTGGTCAAGGCTTAATAGAAGTCTTACTTTTTAAAGAACTTTTCCCTATCTTTTTGTGATAGCTTGCCCCATTCTTTTGCACAATGCGCTGCAAAATCTTTATCATTCATATTTGGGTTTTTTTTCCGCTGTTCCTTTTCAAAATTAGCAAATCCTTCTAGGTCTACATTATCCTTAACCTTTTTCGCTGTGTCCTTTACCCAATCCATTATTTAGCAGAAAATGAAAACTAAACAAAAAATTTGGAATAAGTAAATGTTGCCGAAATATGTTTCGTTTTGTTTTTGTGTCTAGAATGTGAGAATAAGCTCAAGGTATGAATAAATATAAAATTCAAATATTTGACAGTTTACGCAAAGATATAACGAAAAAAAATGTTTGTCGGGCTTGGGGTATAGACCATGTTGACTATAGGGGTTACATATTTTATTAGCTACTCTTTATTTCAGAGTTTTTCAAAAAAGTCAAAAATTATTAAAATCGTTTTTAACTTTTTGGATTATAAATGGTTAAACATACTTAACTCTATGAGGGAAGGGCCACAAAGTACTAAAACGGAATAAGCTTAAGTTTTTGTATTGAACGAAAAGGCATCTTCGACTCAATCCCATTCAGAGAGTACGGCGCGACTCTTGAACGTCTTATAGAAAGCTGTATCGGTTTTGCCCTGAAACTTACCTTAGTCTATGTTGAAGAATTTTAAAGACCAATTTCTTGCATTATCCTCAAATATTTCAACCGATCTTAGCGTCTGTACCTTTGATGGTAATATTTGAATGGTAATAATTGTACATAATTTTATAAATTAATATATATCTGCAAGGCTTATAGACGAAAAATTAGGTAACAAATACGCACAGACGTAACAAAAAAACTTGTGTATCGGGTTGGGGGTTGAGACCTTGTTGACTATATGTAGACTTTTGCAACTGTGTCATCGTGATCCTGTGGAAAAGTTTCGTATCTCAATCTCTTTTATTCTCCGAGATCTAGATGTTCATGTAGACGGACGGACGGAGAGAGGGACATAGCCCAATCGCTACCCGACGTTATGATAAGTATTTTGGTATGAAGGGGTAGGGGGTCTGCCGCGCCTCCTTTTGTCTGTTACATACATTGCACAATTCTAGTACACCCTTTGTACTTTTAAGTACAGGGTAGTGCTGGAGAAACATCGATGTTGGCCAACATAAATGCTTTCAATATTTTTTTACATCGATGTTTTGATACATCGAAGTTCATGTGGCGCCCATCTGTTGGTTTGGTGTAAGTATTTTCAAATATTAAAATAAAATCGATGTTACTTCCAGCACTAGTACATGGTATTAAAAACTTGAGGTGACAATGATGATAAATTCTCTAGCCAAAGCATACCAGAGTTTAAAGTGCAACTGGACATAATTTTTAACGAACTGCCCTACAAGCAGGACAAGATTTTTGCAAATTAGACAAAAGCTATGGAATTACAGCATCGAGCGTCTTCCATGGAGCGCGACCATCAGCGAGCTTAAACTTATAAACTTGAACCACAGAAGATCAATTAACTTCTGATTTCCTTTAAGCCACTAAAATTCCAGAATATCAACCGACTGAGTTGCGTCATAGATTGCAATTTAGGTAATGTAGTTCTTAGTACCTTTGGTACAGGCTTGAAATCAGGTTAACAGCTTTATTTGTAGAGATTGTAACTTTCACAAAAACTTTTTTTATTATGAAAATTCACCATGATGTTTGAAAACTTTTTGAAATTATGTAATTATATAATTTTTATTATAGTTCAGTTTCACCATTTCGAGACTATTCAAGCTGATACTTTTTCTGAGCAAAAAACTAAGAAATTGGGAATCGTAAATTCAGGTCGACCAAAAGTGGTTACCACTCAATATACCGTCGTAAAATAAAAATTTTTGATGTGGTTGATTTTCAGAATTGGACTACAAAATGCTTTTCCACTTATCATCGACCTCTCCATAAGTTCAAATAACATCTTCCAAATTTAGGGACTTTAGGGAGAATATGAAGCGGTCATTATTGAAAAAAGGATTTATCAAAGATTCCTCTTAATTAGAGTGCCCAAATGGGAATACAATGTTTTCCTATAATTATGTTTCAGAAGCTTCATAAAACATCACAAATTGAACGAGAGTGAATTTTTGGATCTAGTTGCCTCCAGCCAGGCAAGGATTGGTGAAAATAAAGAAGCCGTATCGACATAGATCCAGAAATATCGATCAGTTAAATTGCGCATTTCTAGAAAGATAACTCATCTTATATTGTTGGTTAATTTGATACCCATCAACATCGTTTTATAAATAATTTTTCCTCCTTGCGTTCTTAATGTATTTCTCAACTAAAATTCTAATATTATGATTATAATAGATTCTTTTTAAATTTTTATGATAATAATAAATTATTCTTATAATTTTAAATAAATAAATAAAATATGATTTGCTATGTACATCCAAATTTGAGTCCCTAGCGAAAAAAAACTTTAGCGAAGGGAGCTTTGTGAAATAACTTTACCTAAATACATCCTAATCAAAATAATGTCTACAATATTTCAGACTGTCTTAGTTTGTATTTCAATTTGTGCTTGAGTATGAACATAACCAGGTCTAATTCATAAGATTTCCCGCTCCCCCGTCCTTGCTCACTTCATTAACTTCAAATCAAGTCAGAAGATGATACACCACGCCCTTACCACGTCATACCATATTTATTCTGACAACTTTGTTTTTCTCCATTACACAGAGATTTTTCCTCCAGTTTCAATTTCACTCTGCTCATGAGTGAGCCATTATTTCTCCGGCCAACTAATGTGTATTATCCATATTGTGGCCATGTCTTCATCCAAACTCCAAACCAAACCAATCAAACCTCAAATAACATTTCATCATTGTCGGAGCTGCGTTACAAGGGAGTGGGGATTGAACAAAATGTTGACAGCTCACAGTTGGCAACGAACTGGCTAAAATCCGTATGTGTTCATGTGACATTATGTTAAATATTCAAACAGAAATCAACAGCAAACTTTATCACGAACACAAATGAAGAAATTTCTAGAGATGGACGCGTGATGATTGCGTGAGTGCGTGCCTCAGCTATGTAAGCAGCAAATGAAAATAACAAGCTGCGTGCTCCTGAGTTGTATTTGGAACTTAGAATTGGATTTTAATGCAAAAGTTAGTTGCATTTCTTAAGAAAGAAAAGAACCAAAATTCTTTAATTATAAATTTTATGAGAAAAGAGCTAATTAAGCGTTGTCTCGGTTGCTTTTTATCGTTCAAACTTTTAAGCTAATTGTTCAGTTTTGTATATGCATATATATAGTATATAAGTTCCTAAGGGTCCTAGAGGGCCGTTTCGGCTTCGTTAATAGTTTTAGTTTAAGGCTAATTAGGCTATCGCACTCGATCCTGATGGTGGGGCTGCCAACTTGTCCTCAGATAGGCAACACCGCTTATACCGCCATGTTACTTGTCCATAAAAGCACCCCTTTACTGGCAGATAATAATTATAATGATTGTCTTTTGAACAAACTTTATATAATCTTGTAGGATAAGTATAAAGCAGACTGAAAGACTGACAAAAATATATATTTTTTTTTTGTGTGGATACTTAAATTTTGGGCTGAAGTTGATCATTTTAAGCAACTTCTTCTTTGTGAAGAAGCATTTCAGAATTCAGAATATTTTTTTTTAATTTAAAATAATTTTCGTACCTTATAACAAAAAATAACAATTTCAACCTTTAGTGTCAAAACATAAATTTAATTCTATGCAAATTTGAGAACAAACCCGCTTAAGATTCCTATCGGTACATTAAAAAATCGACCATTCGAAAAAGATAAAGTATGAAAAAACACTAAACTGAACTAAACTAGAAATCACAAGGAAGCAGATACGTAGGAAGACCAAAAGAAGCCTGGCGGCGGACTGCCAAACAGCATAAAATAGAGTTCGATGGAAAGCTCTTGTAGAGGCCCTCAGATCCCTAGAAGTAAAAACAGGAAAAGAAAAAATGCGGGCATAGCTCAATCGATACCCGACGTTATGGCAAGCATTTTGGTATAAAGGACTTGAGGTCTACCACGCCTCCTTCTGTCCGTTAAATGTATTGGACAAATCTAGTAAGCCCTTTGTACCTATAGGTACAGGGTAGTGCTGTATGTAACATCGATGTTATATGCATCGATATTTGTTTGTTGATCATCGATATTTTTTGTTTTCGATCATCGCAAAATACCTCTGTATTCCTGCAACATCCACAGAAAGCGAGCGCATGTTTAGTAAGGCTGACATTCTAGTAGGCGACAAACGGAGTTCGCATAAATCAAAAAATGTTGACATGATTTTATTTAAAAACCATAATGAGTGGATCTCAAATTAGTTTAAAGATTATGAGACTGCATTTCTGGCTGGAACAGAACAGGTGTTGTTATAACTCACAGGCTCGCGAAAAAAAGTGGTGTAAGTTTTACATATGATAGAGGCTTCCCTAATGGTCTTTGGGCAGCTGAATCCGAAGTCCAAGAAAATCAGATTCAATGCTTCTTGGATAATATTCAAATTATCCCGTTTAATGGGATTTTTGCTGGTTATCCATTACTCATGTGTGAAGGAGTTTTTACGACTTGGGATTCGCTGTATAGATGTTAAAAAATATCGAAAACATCGATATTGGCCAACATCGATGATTCTGCAGCACTTATTCAGTGTATAAAAATTGTTTCTGGGGCTTGTGGCTAAGACCATGTTAAAAAAAGAGTTTGGTGAATTCAATTTATAAAAGCATTCTTATTTTCACAAATTTCAAAAAAAATTTATTGGGTTGTACTCGCGTAGATTCTTTTTTAGACTTCTCTTTTATCTTGCAAATAAATGATTACAAAGCATTATTTTATAAATCGGATATGTCATAGTCTTATCTCATATTCCTCTTATCTATTCGAATTTATTTTTAATGAGTTACAGGAGAACTGTCTTAAATGCGGAGTTGACGTTATTGTTTTTGTATTTTTAGCCAGTTGAGAAGAGCGTCAAGAAGCGCACGAGATCATGATGCAGATACTTGAACTTCAAAAAGAATTATGTCCCATTTTCAATCGTAGTTTAGAATTGAAGAGTCTGCCTGGGTACCATCATTTATAAGCTTTTTTCAAAGGATATGCAAGATTTAAAACAATCTTCAAAGTTAAACGGCGATAAGAGATTCTGCTATTGATGAAAATGTATTTAGGAAAAGAACATCTCCGTTGTCAGCTGCTAAGATACCTTTGCTTTTTCTGGACAGCTTTGAATTCTGCCAGAACTGTAGCATAGCCCTGAACACAGAAAATTTGTTTAATATAAAACTAAAGATAAATATCTATACTCTATTGAATTCTTACCAACTATTAACATTTTTTTCGTATTAAGGTTTTTGCATCTATACCACGGCACTTTTAGAGTAGGTCTCGAACTTTCATCTTTTTGGGGAGTTTTACAGAAGGCGGTCTTTGCTTTAGCCATTTGACGTTATTAGTCTCGACATCTTTTAGCATCTTTTACGCTAAAGATGGAGCTAGCGAAACTTGAGGGGCTAGTTGGTCAAGGCTTAATAGAAGTCTTACTTTGGTTGCAACTTTGCCTTGTGGTGGTAACGAGCCCCATCCTTTTTTACATTTCTCGTCAAAATCTTTTCCACTTTCACCTGGGTGGTTCTTTTTCATTTTCTTTAGAAAATTTTGGTTGCTCGGGTTTAATGTCACGAGTTTTAGGAAAATCACATGCTGGACGTTTTCTATCACGTGTTTCAGGATTTACATGAAGTGTTTTAGGTTTTATATCACTTGTTTCAGGTTTTATATCAAATGTGTCAGGTTTTGAATCGCGTGTTTGAGGCTTTTTATCACTTGTTCGAGGGCTTTATCACGTGGTCCAGGCTTGTTAGCCATTACTAAGCAGAACAGAAAGTACAAACTAAACTAAAAATTTTGAATACGTAAGTTTTGCCGAAATATGTTTGATTTATATTTTGTCTGTGATCTGAGAATAAACACAAGGTTTGACTAAATATAATATTCATAAATGTGACAGATTACGCAAAGACGTAACAAAAAAAATTGTGTATTGGATTTGGGGTTGAGACCATGCTGACCATAGGCTTCTGCATCTGTGTCATCATGTTCCTGTGGAAAAGTTTCGTATCTCTATCACTTATATTCGCCGAGATCTAGACGTTCATACAGACGGAAGGACGGACATGGGTCAATCGCTACCCGACGTAATGATAAGCATTTTGTTATTAAAGGACTTGGAGACTGTCACGCCTCCTGCTGTCCGTTACAGGATATAAATATAATAATTATAACATCAAGAGCGTGTTTTTTTATAAAAAATAAATTTCAATTTTGGCGTAACCCACGTATTTTTTTCTACACTCTTATTATCGATCGTATTATCGGTATGTAAATTTTTCTTTATTCATGAAATTATCCTGAAAAACACTTGAAATACACTTTTTTGTGAAGAAGCATTTCAGAATTCAGAATATTTTTTTTTAATTAAAAATAATTTTCGTACCTTATAACAAAAAATAACAATTTCAACCTTTAGTGCCAAAACATAAATTTAATTGTATGCAATTTTGAGAACAAACTCACTTAAGATTTCTATCGGTACATTAAAAAATCGACCATTCGAAAAAAGATTCATTCGTTTTGCATATACGTAATTCATAATAATAAAGTATGAAAAAACACTAAACTAAAAAATGGCGTACGTAAAGTCGGGCGCGAACGACTTTAGGATACCCTGTACCACTAGCTTGCAATAAAATCCGGTTCCTTCACAAAAAACCACAAACAGAAGAATTTTTAAGCAAATATTTTTTTTTGACCAATCGTTCCTATGGGAGCTATATGATATAGTCAACCGATTTTAATAAAACTTGACACAGTTCTTAAATACCTTAAAAAAGATCTGAATGCAGATTTTAGTTCAAATATCTTTACAAACAAACGAAACACATCGAATTTTGTATAAAAAACGTGTTTTTGGACCAATTGGTCCTATGGGAACTATATGATCTAGTCAACCGATTTGGATTAAATTTGGTACAGTGATTGGGAACTATAAAATACTCACGAATTTCAAATTTGGTCCGAATATCTTAACAAACAAACGAAACACAACAAATTTTTGTTAAAAAACCGATTTTTTGGAAGATCGGACCTATGGGAGCTATTTGATATAGTCAACCGATTTTGTTCAAATTTGGCACATTTCTTAAGTAGTCTAAAAAATTTCCAAACGCCAAATCTGGTTAGGATATCTTTATTAAAAAACAAAATATGGCGAATTTTTCTTTAAAAAAGTTATTTTGGCCGATCGGTCCTATGGGAGCTATATGATATAGTCAACCGATTTTGTTCAAATTTGGCACATTGCTTAAGTGGCTCTAAAAAATTTCCAAACGCCAAATCTGGTTACGATATCTTCATAAACAAACGAATTATTCATCTAAAACCTTTTTTTTTGTCGGGGTCGTCTCAAACACCCCTATGGGAGCTATATAATTTAACCCCGATTTCAAAAAAATAAAATAAACTTGTCTCCTATGGAATAATATGGGATCTAATGTGAAAGCTTGGTAACTCTAGCTCTTACCATTTCTGAGATCTAGGCGTTCACACGGACAGACAGACGGACGGACAGACGGACATGGGTATATCGACTTCTCTATTCACCCTGATCATATTTTAGGTAACTTTGGGGTGTCTCCGACGTCTCCTTCTATTGTATATGTTACATACATTTTCGGCTTGCACAAACTTAATATACCCTTTGTACCATACGGTACAGGGTATAACTAAACTAGAATTCACAAGGAAGCATATACGTAGGAAGACCAAAAGAATCCTGGCGGCGGACTGCCGAACAGCATAAAATAGAGTTCGATGGAAAGCTCTTGCAGAGGCCCTAAAATCACTAGAAGTAAAAACAGGAAAAGAAAAAATGCGGGCATAGCTCAATCGATACCCGACGTTATGGCAAGCATTTTGGTATAAAGGACTTGAGGTCTACCACGCCTCCTTCTGTCCGATAAATGTATTGGACAAATCTAGTAAGGCCTTTGTACCTATAGGTACAGGGTAGTGCTGTATGTAACATCGATGTTATATCGATGCATCGATATTTGTTTTGTTCGATCATCGATATTTTTATTTTGATCATCGCAAAATACCTCTGTATTCCTGCAACATCCACAGAAAGCGAGCGCATGTTTAGTAAGGCTGACATTCTAGTAGGCGACAAACGGAGTTCGCATAAATCAAAAAATGTTGACATGATTTTATTTAATAAGCCATAATGAGTGGATCTCAAATTAGTTTAAAGATTATGAGACTGCAATTCTGGCTGGAACAGAACATTTATTGTTATAACTCACAGGCTCACAAAAAAAAGTGGTGTAAGATTTACATATGATAGAGGCTTCCCTTAATGGACTTTGGGCAGCTGAATCCGAAGTCCAAGAAAATCAGATTCAATGCTTCTTGGATAATATTCAAATTATCCCGTTTAATGGGATTTTTTGCTGGTTATCCATTACTCATGTGTGAAGGAGTTTTTACGACTTGGGATTCGCTGTATAGATGTTAAAAAATATCGAAAACATCGATATTGGCCAACATCAATGATTCTGCAGCACTTATTCAGTGTATAAAAATTGTTTCTGGGGCTTGTGGCTGAGACCATGTTAAAAAAAGAGTTTGATGAATTCAATTTATAAAAGCATTCTTATTTTTACAAATTTCAAAAAAAATTTATTGGGTTGTACTCGCGTAGATTCTGTTTTAGACTTTTTTTTTATCTTGCAAATAAATTATTACAAAGCATTATTTTATAAATCGGATATGTCATAGTCTTATCTCATATTCCTCTTATCTATTCGAATTTATTTTTAGTGAGTTACAGGAGAACTGTCTTAAATGCGGAGTTGACGTTATTGTTTTTGTATTTTTAGCCAGTTGAGAAGAGCGTCAAGAAGCGCACGAGATCATGATGCAGATACTTGAACTGCAAAAAGAATTATGTCCCATTTTCAATCGTAGTTTAGAATTGAAGAGTCTGCCTAGGTACCATCATTTATAAGCTTTTTTCAAAGGATATGCAAGATTTAAAACAATCTTCAAAGTTAAACGGCGATAAGAGATTCTGCTATTGATGAAAATGTAATTAGGAAAAGAACATCTCGGTTGTCAGCTGCTAAGATACCTTTGTTTTTTTCTGGACAGCTTTGAATTCTGCCAGAACTGTAGCATAGCCCTGAACACAGAAAATTTGTTTAATATAAAACTAAAGATAAATATCTATACTCTATTGAATTCTTACCAACTATTAACATTTTTTTCGTATTAAGGTTTTTGCATCTATACCACGGCACTTTTAGAGTAGGTCTCGAACTTTCACCTTTTTGGGGAGTTTTACAGAAGGCGGTCTTTGCTTTAGCCATTTGACGTTATTAGTCTCGACATCTTTTAGCTTCTTTTACGCTAAAGATGGAGCTAGCGAAACTTGTGGGGCTAGTTGGTCAAGGCTCAATAGAAGTCTTACCTTTTACCTAACTTTTCCTCACATGTTGGACGTTTGCTATCACGTGTTTCAGGTTTTATATCAAATGTCCCAGGTTTTATATCGCGTGTTTGAGGCTTTTTATCACTTGTTTCAGGTTTTATATCAAATGTGTCGGGTTTTCTACCGCGTGTTTGAGGCTTTTTATCACTTGTTCGAGGGCTTATATCACGTGGTCCAGGTTTGTTAGCCATTACTAAGCAGAGCAGAAAATTCAAACTAAACTAAAAATTTTGAATACGTAAGTTTTGCCGAAATATGTTTGATTTATATTTTGTCTGTGATCTGAGAATAAACACAAGGTTTGACTAAATATAATATTCATATATGTGACAGATTACGCACAGACATAGCCAAAAAAAATTGTGTATTGGATTTGGGGTTGAGACCATGCTGACCATAGGCTTCTGCATCTGTGTCATCATGTTCCTGTGGAAAAGTTTCATATCTCTATCTCTTATATTCGCCGAGATCCAGATGTTTATACAGACGGAAGGACGGACATGGATCAATCGCTACCCGACGTTATGATAAGCATTTTGTTATAAAGGACTTGGAGACTGTCACGCCACCTGCTGTCCGTTACAGGATATAAATATAATAATAATAACATCAAGAGCGTGTTTTTTTTTATAAAAAATAAATTTCAATTTTGGCGTAACCCACGCTATTTTTCTATACTCTTATTATCGTTCGTATTATCGAAATGTCATTTTTTCTTTACTCATGAAATTATCCTGAAAAACACTTGAAATAGCTCAGATCGTGAGTTTACTAAGTGAACACGAATTTCTTTTGCATCTCTAACTCGAGCCAATGCCTGCGAGTAAAGTTGTGCTTAGTGGGGAGTGGTCATGAAATTTCGCGTTTTTGGACAGTTTTTGGCTCGTTCAATGACCAATTTTGAGAATTGTTTTGTTGGTTTTAGTGGCACATCAAAAAATGGTGCAACAATTTGTGGCATGCAATTGGTTCACGTTTATTGTTTACTATGGACGATGATGGCAAAAGGAAAGTTTTTCGATTTGCACAACACCATGTATTCATGGTATCTCTGGCTGATGGATGATTACATATATGCAAAATGGTTCGAGTAGAATTGTCTAGGAATTACACAAACACTCTCCCAAACACACACATAAGCATTGCATATTTAAATGCATTGTGTGCTGAAGGATTCTCATCGATTGAAGATACAAATTTAAATGCGATTCGATTCGATGATGATGCTGATGACGATGACGATGATGATGACAAGCTTTAGCATGTCCAAGTGGCCAAGTGGTCTATGTGCTCCTTTGGCATCAACAAGTCTGCAGCATTTGGCTTTGTTTGTGTTGGCTGCTAAGCTCTTGAGCCACAAATCTTTCGGTTTGGCAGCTAAGGTTTGAGTGAGGTTTTGGAGTAGCTTTCAGCTGGAAGCTGGTAGCTGGGTGTGGGTCTCTCGTTGTCGCTGCGCAATCATTTGGAATGAGACATCGTTTTATGCAAATATTGCGCATATGGCTTGGCAGTTTTTCTTATACCATTCCTTATTTCTTTTAAATTTTTCTTCAATTTTTTATACATGTATGTATATTTTTTTTTTAATAATAATGCTGTGCACAAAATTGATGTGACAGCTAGGGGCGGATTTGGGAGAGGCGGGCTGGTTGCTTGACAACATTTGAATAAATTCGCAAAAAAAAAAATTGCATGAAAAAGCTCAAGTCGAAACACCTTTAACATTTGTATTCCCACCACTGTACGTCACTTGAGTGAAGTGAGCGACGTCCTCTTAAGGATACACATGGATATGCAAACATAGCAGAAACATATACACACATATACAAAATATGTTATATTATACGAACAAATATTTTCCTGGAAATTGACGTGTAAGCTGGCAATGTAATGATGTGTAAATGTTTCCTTTGTTGTTTTTGTTGTCCTCGAACCGGTCTTCCCCCCGCCAGGATCCACACACTTTCAATGCGCTGCCCTTTGTCATTGTCTAATTTTACAAAAATGTATTTTTGATTACATTTCTGTGTTTTGTTTTTGTTGTCTTAATTTTGAAAACTTCGCATATGATATTTTTGTTGGGGAGGGGGTTATTTATGAAAGCCATCTTGAATTTGCCTTGAATCCTCTTCTGCCGTCAGGCTACTCGCTCATCTGGGCCTAAACAAATATGTTTCTTGTAGTTGTTTGACTTGGCTTGTTGACGCTGAGCAACTTAAATAAATTAACTTTGATTATGGCCCAAACAATTGCCGTCCTACCCTAACTCCACTCAGCTGTCCAGCTAACCAGCATACCCTGTACTCAGTGGGTCTAGGGTATAGTAGATTACCGGAGAGCATGTTACAGGCAGAAGCAGGCGTGGCAGAGTATAAGTGGGTCATAAAAAAATCGTCTCAGCCGTACTCGTCCATCCTTCTGTACTATGAAAACTTATATTTTGTAGAGTTGAAGCGCAAGGGTTACTTAATTTAAGGGAAATAAATTGGAGCTCATCATTCTTCGAGGCAAGCCTTTTAGGAACCCGAAATTGAATCCAAATCAAAATATTTGCTGCTGGCTTATAACATTTTCCACAGCACTCGGCATTACTTGTCGTTTATGGAGCTCGAAATAGTTTTATGACAGGTCAGCCCATCTACTTAAATAATTTGGAAAATTTTATTTTTAGCTAAATTAATAGAACTAAATCAGCAGCTCTCTCCATCCCCACCAAAGTTTAACTGAAGAATTTACTATTTCTTAATTAGGTTAGATTTATTATTTTGCCCGGCACAAACCGGGATTACCCAGAGACCGTAAGGTCTCTTATAATGAAATGAAGATTAAAAGAAAAAAGAAAGGCAGATGGGCTCTTTTTAAAAAATTTATTCTTGAAAAATGTATATAAATATCCTTCAGTTCGGGTCAGGAGTGAATTATCATGAAATCTTGCCGGAATTTTCACTGAATTTAACACATGCTTGGACTAGAATTTCAGGCATGAACCTTATCCGTAACAATCAGCTATGAATTTAGTGTTGCATTTTTCAGGCCTAACTGCAGGAACCTAAAAATTATACTATATTTTTATAATCTCAAATATTTTGACCTAAAGCAAATTTAAGGCTTTTCAAAAATTTAAGGTATTGTTTCTAAGCAAAAAGGTAACTTTCGAAAACTAACAGAAGAAAGAAACTATTTTACAAATATCAGTGGCACTCAGAGAGTTTTGCTCAAAATATTATTTGACAAGCCGACGATAAGTGTTCATACATTTTATTTGCTCATTTTATTGAGCAAATATTTGCTACACCCTTAAACAATGTTTAAATATTTTCAAAAATATTAGTTGTAGATAATAATGGTAGGAACGTTCTCAATCGTCAACTGGCAAATGTCTGATTCTGAAGCAGACAACGCTGGCTTGGCAAAGATTTGCTGTAAATATTTGATTATGCCTCAGACACTCAAACATTTGAGCAAATATTTGCATCATGTATGTTATTTAAAAACTAAAATAAAAATTAGTTTAAAAACTATTTGACAAATATGTATTCTATGAGCAAATATTTATATATATAATGTATTGTTAGTTAAAAAAAAATCCCAATTTTTTTTTAAATTTCAAGTTTAAAATTTTATTTTCCTTAAATCCGACTTACGGGTTAAGGCCAGAGCTTATTTCTAAACTTGTTACATTGCATAGTTTGTTTCGCGTTAAAGTAGGTATAGGGTATACCACCGTCTATATAATTAGCATTTTTTTTTTGTTTCAGTGATTGCTTGTTTAAGTATATGAGTGGGTGGGTTTGAGTGAATGCGTTGCCTGGCATAATAATATTATGCTCAAGATTGAAACAAATAGAGGAATGCTTAATTGTATTGTTTGTAGTAGGACGCGGAGGCTAGAACAATAGGGACAATAAAGTGTTTGGTAACAAGGCAGCTTAAACAAAAGACGTGAAACAAATTGGAACAAAGAGTTTGGTCAGCTCGAAATTTACTTCTGCTTAACAAAGTTAGTACAAGGCAATCTTAAGATACGCTAGGATGATTGAGCTAGGAATATTATGTGGAGTCTGAGTCACTGTGCGAGGATGACAAATATTGTTTTTTTTTGTTAAATATGTGTTTATTTATGAAACAATCAGCTTAATCAATTTATAAGTAACAAATAACATTTCGTAAGTTAGGAATTTTTAATTCCGAAAGTAATATTTTATTCAATCTAGTTTGAAAAAATAAAAAATGGAGTACGTAAAGTCGGGCGCGGACGACTTTGAAATACCCGGTACCCGGTATGGCTTGGAATAAAATCCGGTTCCTTCATAAAAAGCAAAAACAGAAACATTTTCAGCAAACAATTTTTTTTTAACCAATCGTTCCTATGGGAGCTATATGATATTGTCAACCGATTTGGATCAAATTCGGTAAAGTGCTTGGGAACTATAAAAACCTTTCGAATACCAAATCTGGATCTGAATTATTGATCTAAAACTTTTGTTTTTTTTCGAAGTCGTCTGAAACACCCCTATGGCAGCTATATAATTTAATCTCGATATCAAAAAGAAATAAAATAAACTTGTCTCCTATGGAATAATGTGGGATTTAACATGAAAGTTTGGTTACTCTAGCTCTTACCATCTCTGATATCTAGGCGTTCAAAGGGACAGACGGACGCACAGACGGACATGTTTATATCGACTTCTCTAGTCACCCTAATCATATTTAAGGTAACTTTGGGGTGTCTCCGAAGACTCCTTCTATATGTTACATACATTTTCGGCTTGCACAAACTTAATATAAATAAAACTGTTCTCAATTTCCGTCAAAAGAGTTCTTGAAAATATTGTTTGGACTGAAAAATTTACCAAAAAAAAACTTTTAAATCCCATACAAGGGAGTTTTTTTTTACTTGATAGTACCCACTAAAATATTCGGGTTCGTTTTGAAAACAAAATTTTACACAAACGATTTTTATACCCTGTACCGTATGGTCCAAGGGTATATTAAGTTTGTGCAAGCCGAAAATGTATGTAACATATAGAAGGAGACGTCGGAGACATCCCAAAGTTACCTAAAATATGATCAGGGTGAATAGAGAAGTCGATATACCCATGTCCGTCTGTCCGTCTGTCCGTCCGTCCGTCTGTCCGTCCGTCCGTCCGTCCGTCCGTGTGAACGCCTAGATCTCAGAGATGGTAAGAGCTAGAGTTACCAAACTTTCACATTAGATCCCATATTATTCCATAGGAGGCAAGTTTATTTTATTTTTTTGATATCGGGGTTAAATTATATAGCTCCCATAGGGGTGTTTGAGACGACCTCGACAAAAAAAAAGCGTTTTAGATGAATAATTCGTTTGTTTATAAAGATATCGTAACCAAATTTGGTATTCGAAAGTTTTTTATAGTTTCCAATCACTGTACCAAATTTGATTAAAATCGGTTGACTATATCATATAGTTCCCATAGGACCGATCGGCCAAAATAACTTTTTAAAGAAAAATTCGCTATATTTCGTTTTTTAATAAAGATATCCTAACCAGATTTGGCGTTTGGAAATTTTTTAGACCACTTAAGCAATGTGCCAAATTTGAACAAAATCGCTTGACTATATCATATAGCTCCCATAGGTCCGATCTTCCAAAAAATCGATTTTTTAACAAAATTTGTTGTGTTTCGTTTGTTTGTTAAGATATTGGGACCAAATTTGACATTCGTGAGTATTTTATAGTTCCTAAGCACTGTACTAAATTTAATCCAAATCGTTTGACTAGATCATATAGCTCCCATAGGACCAATCGGTCCAAAAACACGTTTTTTATACAAAATTCGATGTGTTTTGTTTGTTTGTAAAGATATTTAAAATAAATTTGGCATTCATATCTTTTTTAAGGTATTTAGGCACTGTGTCAAATTTTATTGAAATCGGTTGACTATATCATATAGCTCCCATAGGAACGATCAGTCAAAAAAAAAATGTTTGCTTAAAAATTCTTCTGTTTTTGGTTTTTTGTGCAGAAATCAGACTTTATTACAAGCTAGTGGTACAGGGTATCCTAAAGTCGTCCGCGCCCGACTTTACGTCCGCCATTTTTTTATATGGTTTGATTCCAAGCATGATAGATGTTTTGTATACAAAAAAAATCCCTTGGAATCAGAGTAGATTAGACGATCGTAATTTCTAATTATTCAGTAGACCCTTGCTATTATTCTTATATTGTTTTATTATTATTTAGGGAATTTACTTATTGTTTAATAAAGACAGATTGTAAATAAAAAAATAGAGTGAGAGGGAAAGATAATAGAATACATACGATCGGTATAAATAATAATTATTAATTTGTTGTATAAAAATTTACTATTTCTATGCTATTAAAGAGGAAGGAAAATACGGTTAGATGGCGTTGAACAAAATTCGTTATCGCTTTTCGATTTAAACGACCCTGTCATCTATATACTACTATTTATTTTATATCTTACTTACAAACTGTCTTTATTAAACAAGAAGTAAATTATTAAATTATTTTAATAAGAAAATTTAAATATATATTACTTTACTTTAAACACTTTAGGAGGATCCATCTTTTTTTGCATTCAAAATTACACTGTTACATTTTAATTTCAAATCCTGCTATTCGGCTTCCATCTTGGGTTCGCCATTTTGAATCTAATAAACTAATAAAATACTTCTAATCAGCTACCTTATTACATAAAAATGGTTGCAACGTTTTCAAAGTTTTTAATAAGATTAATAATAGGCATTTGATTTCGCAGCTGCACCATTTTAATAATAAAATTTTAAGTATAAAAATGTTAATTTATCTTCAAAATAGGAGTATGCAGGAAAGTGTTTAAATTTAGAGAGAATGACGCATATATATATTTTTATAATTTTTTCAAAACGCTTAATTATAAAAATCGGTTTCTCGATATTAGCGATAAAGTGAAGACAGTTAAAAAGGTGTCGCTAACAGTTCGGTCAACAACTTGATGTTTAAGCCCCATCAAGCTGTCATCGTTAATCGATAAGTTCATTTTTAGCGCCTACTGACAGTCTTAATATAGTATAAAATGTTACATAAATATCATATCAATATTTTTGCATATATAAATAGCTACAGGAATAAATAATTGAAAGAATATTTAAGTGACGAGCGTCACTACACATCATACTTTAGAAAGTGCTCCTGCTTTTTTTTGTGTTACAATCAGCAGCTCAAATCAGGCCATAAAAATCAAAGTCCCCCACTAAAAAGCCATACATCAGCTAACATTTTTCTCCACACTTTATCCTCAGCTCGCCCCATGAAAAATAACAACAAAACAAAAGCACAAACCTGAAACTTTTTCCAAATGGACATTGTCCTTTTTCTCAACTACCTTTAGCTACCATTGAACCCAAGGACTCATCGTCAACTGGCTACTTTTAGATATCGGTTTTGCTTAACTTCTCTTTTTTCCTTTGTTTTTGCTGTTGTTGCTTCACGGCTTGTTTATTTTTGCTTACACTTATCAAAATATTGGCCATACATACTCATACACATATTGTTTTCTCTTGCCTCTGCATGTAACATAAAGATATCGCCGAAAAATAAAATTCTTTGAGGGTGATATGCGACAGAGGGATACTCTGCATAAATTTCTTTACAAAACATTGTATTATTGGACACTTACTTATAAAAGTTGGGAAGATATGGCTAAAAACTAAGGCCAAACTTTTTATTGGTCAATTGGGCTCACACGCTTAAAGGATGATATAATTTGTATACAACAAAATATTGATTGACATTTAATTAAACGCATTGACGATGCTGTCAGATTATCAGAACGAGATTAAGGCAAACCGTTCGTACCTGTATCTCAAAGAACGCAAACTATGTTTTTTGCTTAATTTAGTTCTGTGTCACTTTTTTCTTTTTTAATCGTTGTATGTGGAAACTAGTTCGGAGATTCATCGGCATAAGAACATCGGAGAGTCGTACTACATGGAGGGAAAATAAATCATTTAGTTATTAAAATTAAAAAATTTTTATTTGTCCCTCTCTCTGGAAAAAAAAAATTGGCGTTTTTCAAATTTTTATCGTTCTTCCTCTTGTGGATAATTTTGGAACTAAATGTGGTCTAATCGAAAGTGAAAATAAAGCATATGTAAAGAAAATAAGTGGGACTAAAAAATAAGAAAAAATAGTTGTAAAAGGTTTTTTTTTTTTTGTGTGGCATTGAGTACATTGTCAGATTAACTAATTTTAATGTCTTACGTGTTACAAGTGTTCTCATAAACGCGTTGAAGAATTTCAAATATGATTTTTGCGCGTGTTAGAAGTTATCATTACGGAGGTTTTAAGCCTTTTGAGATGTATTTGTGTGTATTGGTTCTTGAGATATACACATTTTTGTGAATATCGTGAATATAGCATAATAGAAAATTGTTCAACACCGGGTATTGGACATTAAGTGCAGACAGAAGCGTGCTCGCAAAGGGTTTGAAATGTAGTTTCTGTGGGGCATGAATTTATTAGAGATGCGAGCTCTCTTAAGAATACTTAAGTTCGTCCATACGGCTTTTTTGATAGTCATGAAAGTCAACTAATCCAAAATTCTTATGATTATCTAGATAAGCTAACTAGAGATTCTTATAATGTTTATACACTTAAGAGTATTCAAAAAGTTTGGTCAGGATGACGTCTGCCGGGCTCACTAGTAAATGATATAATTTAAATGATTTCTTAAAAAATAATTTGCAATAGATTCGTGGGTAGTTGTAAAAGCATTTATTTTTAGCGCGCTGGTACAAAAAGGGGGATGGCGGCAAGATTATTGAGTATGGTGGTTTAGTATAGAAGTGTGGTGAGATTTACATGGTGTGATTTCAGGGAAAAATAAATTAACGCTACTGGGACATTAACGAGTGATATTAAAATTCCATAAATCATTTTTGCGCTGAAGCAAAATATTAGTAATAATAATAATTGTAAAAGTTCGCCATATTTACTTACGTTTTTCTATTTTTATTGATTTTTAATAAAATCTTTAAACGCCTTTATTGATTGAAATATAAGTTGCTTCTTGTCTCTAGAAAGAAATGATAAAGAATTTATATTCAGAGAAAGTAGTACAACAACAAATAATTTTTTTTGTATGCATTTTGGAAAGAAAGTAATGGGGTTTTCAATAAGAGCGCTACAAAAGAGTTTTTAATAAACAAAACGGTTTTGGATATCAATGAAATTCTTTATTCCTGTGAAAGTACTTTCGATGCCATTATGGTACTCGATTTTTTTGCATGGCCACCAAGGGCACGCTTGCCAATTTTCGACGGTTTTCAAGCATAAATTGGCCGATACTGCTGCAATTTCACGTTCGATATTCGTACGAAGTTCATCAATCATCGCTGGCTTGTTTGCATAGACCATAGACTTGACATAGCCCCACAGGAAATATTCTAAAGGCGTCAAATCGCACGACCGAGGCGGCAATTGGCTGGGCCATTTCGTGAGATAACACGTTCACCAAACTTGGTTTTCAACAAATCGCTTGTGACATTCGCAGTGTGGCAATCGGCGGCGTCCAGTTGAAGCCACATATTGCCCAAGTCCACATCATCCAATTCAGGCCAAAAATATTCGGTTATCATTGAACAGTAGCGATGCCCATTCACAGTTAAGTGCCGATCTGCATTATCACAAAAGAAGTACGGCCAAATGACGCCGCCGGCCCATAAGCCGCACCAAACCATATTTTTTCGGGATGCAATGGTGACTCATGGAGTACGTGTGGATTGCTGCCTGCCCAATAATGCATATTTTGCTTATTGACGAAGCCATTCAGCCAGAAATGAGATCCATGGCAGCTGTCAGAGGCAAAGTTGATTCGGTATTCGATTGGCAAATCATCATGGAAAGCCGAATGATCTTCCTGCACGTTGCCGTTTTAGATGAATGGGCTCTTGGTAAGATCGATGAAAATCCGTTGTTTTCGACCAAAATTTTGTTCAGTGATGAGGCCCACTTTTGACTCCACGGTTTCGTGATATAAGTCAAAATCGTCGTATTTGGGGAGAAGATTCAACCACGAACGAGGTTCACCGAGCTGGCCATTATATCCAAGAAAACAACGGTTTGGTGCGGTCTGTAGGCTGATGCCAATGAATGTCAGTATTTGATGAGCAAGGTGCGAAGCGTTACTCATCAATGGCGCACGTTATCAGACTCACTGTTAACGGAACTTTTTGCTGCCTGAAATTATTGCCCGTGGATCTCGACGACATTTGGTTCCAACAGGATGACGCTCCGGTTCACATTGCCAATGAAACAATGGCTCTATGGCGAGGACAATTTGGTGACGAGCATTAATTTCACGTACGGGACCTCGACTTTTTCTTTGGTTACGTAAAGTCAACAGCTTACGTGGACAAACCAGCAACGATTGAGGCCTTGGAAGCCAACATTACTCGTGCTATTGGCCAAATACCAGTGGAAATGCTTTAACGAGTCATGGAAAATTGGCAAACCTTCATGGATGGACCATTTAAACTGCAGTTGCGGTCTAACATTTGTAACAAGATTCATTTTCAAAAAATAAATGCCATAAAATATCCTTTCGACAATCATAAATAAAGATCCCAGTCATTCCTGTTCAAACATTTGGATTTGCCAAATCATTAAAACAAAGGTCTTAATGAATCACCCGTTATATGTACTATATGTATTATGATTAATCAAGAATACTTGCCTGTTACAAAATATTGTACATATCTTAGGATCCTTTGGATTATAGAGTATTAAAAAAAGGGAAAATTATCTTGTTCCATAAGCGTTATATATGTATATATACATATATATATATATATCTGTGTGTATGTCGGAGCGTGCTGAGAACTTTCACATGCACATACGCACACACTTTATTTGCTCAAGTTGCTGCTGACCCCCTTGCTGTCTTCGTAACCCCTTGCCACTACAACAAAAACAACAACAACAAGCGCCTTGAATTTTTGGCTGGGCCAGTGGTGGCGTAAGTAGTGGGTGGTAGGGGGTTTAAGTGTAACTGCTGAGCTCAGCAGCTCATTTTCAATCGAGCATGTACGTCGCCATCGTGATTTTTCTCTTGGCTGCCTCGCACTTTCACTTGACTTTCACTTGCCATTTATCGCTCCCTTTTTTTTTTTGGTTATTTTTTGGCTCTGTTTTTCGTATTTCGTATTGTTTTTTCGGCTGTTATTTTCATAAATAAATTTGCATGTCAAATGACATTGTTTATGGCATTTCCATATGAAAGACATATATCTTTACTTTGCTCACTTGGCTCTTCACATTCTTTTGTTTTGTGACACTTTTGGATCTCGTTGTTCTTCTTGAGATGTTTTGTTGTTGTTGTTGTTGTTGTTGCAGTTGTAGGTGGTTGACATCTTTGTTAAAATATGTTTACAAGCCAAAATTAGTGGGCCAACAGACAAAACAAGGCTAAAACTCGCTCAATGCTACTATTTGTTGCTCGGTTATGTTTGTTTGTCTATTTGTCTATATGTCTTTCAGAATGTCTTGTTACTTTGTTTGTTTGTCTCCCAAAGTTGACAAGCGAAATGAATTCGTAATTGAGTTTTGTGCATGTTTTATATACATATATATGTATTGTATCTAATGGGTGTGTGTATGTGTGTGTGTGCTTACTTCAAGGCTGTTACAAGGCTCATGTACATCTCACATTCAATTTGAATAAGACATTAGCAACTTTATTTACTTGTTACTCGTACCCAACAAAAGAAAAAAAAAACAAACAAAACGAAATGTTTTCATATGCAATGACAACAATAACGACAACATATCACACATAAAATATTACGCATACGCCGCATGTAACGCTTGGCGCCATTGCGGCAACCCAAAAATGTTAAACTTTTTTTTTTTTTTTGTTTTCAGCGACCATTTTGGTGCTGTAATTATTTAGACTTTCTTATCAAATTTGTTTGCAACAAAAGCTATAATTATTGAGAACAAGTCAAGCAAAGCACATTTGTTGTTTTTGGCAGCAGGCTCAGCACAAGCATCAGACAAAGGCTCTGCAGCGGCCTAAGGCATAAGGCCCGAAAGCCTTGCCAATAAAATCATTTGCTGATTAGCATGTGTGGAGGGAGTAAGGGCTGGGCTGTGGGGAGTTGGCTTATCTGCAGCAAATAAGAAATTTATAATATGTCTCTTTTGGGGCTGGGGAATAAGAGTTACCCATACGCCATGTAAGCCGCGATAAGTTCACGAAAAAATGTTGCTAGGGTGCAGAAAACATTAAAGCGTAGAAATTATGTCACTGCTTATATCTTAAGTATGTAGTTCTACTTGAGTTCTTGTTTAGGATAAATTGCAAGTTAGCCCGTGCACGAAATAGAAGGGTTCACGTTAGCACTAGAGAAAATAAGATGACGATTTTTTACCCCATAGTTTTAGCGGAAATACAACTTAAGTTATGAGTTGAACTTCTAAGCTCATTTGGGAATACTTGACTTTCCATTGAAGACCATAGTGGCAAGATTAAGTTGTAGAGGTGTTGCAGAAAATTAAATTAAATTAAATAGTCAAAAAAAATATATTTTCTTTATTTCTACGACTAGCATATAGTTCAGTACTTCCTGCTTGTTATAATAGAGGATACTTAGTTTGTCTCTTTATGTTTTATTTTTAAATATTTGATCAAATAATTTTTTGTAAATTTGTGTGGATTATAACCAATGCGATCAGACAGTGCAAGAATAAGGGTAATAGCATTAGTAGTTGTAAGGATATATAAGGCGACATGGGGATCGCAAGATTTCTTATATAAGAGATTTCAGGCAGATAAATCAAGTATATGTTTTTTAAAGCACAGTCCTGATAGTAGAAGCATTTCTCAAATTTAAACAAGATTTTGGAATATTGGTATCAAACAGGATGCAAATTATTATTATTAGACTTTCTTTAAAAATTGTATAATAAAGAAAAATTGTATGTCAAAATTTAAATGAAATTTTTCTAATATTTATTATAATCCATAAACACTACTTATGACAAAAATTGTTAAATTTTGTAGTTATATGTATAATAAAAAATAACATTTCCCAACAAAAGATTTTTTGATTATTTTAATTAAAATTATATATTTTTTTTAATAAAATTAAATTACCTTTAACTAAAAAAATTTTGCATTAAACATTTTTAATAAAAGACATTCGTAATTAAAAATGGATCAAATTGCTTCGAGGTCTATAAATTTAAAATAGTTCAAAATAGGGCTGGATTATATATGAATTTGGAAACTGTATTAATTACGATTAAGAGCTTTTCTCGAATAGCCTAATGTTCTTGTATTGTATATCTAATAATCGATTTAATAATGTATTTTAGGGGTATAGGTAGAAACTAAATAATTATACCCTGAACCTAAAAGTACAAAGGGTACACTGGATTTGTGCAATGTATGCAACGAACCGATGGAGGCACAGCAGACCTCAGGTCCTTTATACCAAAATGCTTATCATAACCTCGGGTAGCGATTAAGCCTTGCCCGTTCGTCCGCCCGTCCGTCCGTCCGAATGACCGCCTAGATCTTGGAGACTAGACTTGAAGAGCTAAAAACATGAAGCTTTACCATCTGGTGAGCATATTTACTCAGAAGATGAAGTACGTTAAATCATGTCAATATGTTTTCCCGATCCCCGCAGTAGATTTTCGCGGTTTCTGGCAACACCGTTTAATATTTTTATTTCTGAAATTTAACAGAGTTATGCGTCATAGTTTCATGCATGTGTGTGTAAAAATATAAACAAAATCGGACAAATACAGCAAAAGCTATAGTCCAAAATATGCAAATTGCGTCAATTGAGTCTACCTAATAATGGTTACATGTGTTCTCGAATAACAATTATGGTAAGCTAATTCATTTGGCTCCAATGAACAAATGCACATCCAAATTTTATCGATGCGGACCCCCCAACACCCGCAATCGATCTACCCCTTAACATATCAGTTTGAAGCTTACCCCATATATCGGGTGTTCTATAGGGACACTACAAAAGAATACCGAAAGGGACAGCAAACGACGCCATATTTTTTCCCGCTCTATTAATATTTCTCTTCAGTAAGGTTTGCCATTTCATCATGGAAAGATATACGATCCAACGACGAGTCGAAATTATTAAAATTTACTACCGAAATTCAGAGTCAGTGGCTTCAACTTTAAAAGCGCTAAGTCCAATTCATTGTCCTGCCAGATCAACAATTGAGCGTATAGTGGAAAAATTTGAATCCACAGGCACAGTACAAAATGTTCCCGTGCCAGTGAGATAAAAAGTGCCCGTAGTGTCGAGAATATTGAGGAAGACCCAAATCAGTCTCTCACACGTCATCCTTAAGCGTTGGGCATCTCTGTGACGTCGTTGTGGCGAATTTCGCTAAAAGATCGTGGCCTACATCCTTACAAGATTTTCATCGAAAAATCATCTTCAGCGATGAGTCACATTTCTGGCTGAATGGCTTCGTCAATAAGCAAAATATGCGTTTTTGGTTAGGCAGCAATCTACACGTACTCCATGAGTCACCATTGAATTCCGAAAAAATTACAGTTTGGTGCGGCTTATGCCACACAGCGAATGTCACAATCGATTTATTGAAAACGAAGTTTGGTGAACGTGTTGTCTCACGTAATGGCCCAGTCAATTGGCCGCCTTGGTCGTGCGATTTGACGCCGTTAGACTATTTCCTGTGGGGCTATGTCAAGACTATGGTCTATGCCAACAAGCCAGCGACAATTGATGAACTTCGTACGAATATCGAACGTGAAATTGCAGCAGTATCGGCCGATTTATGCTTGAAACCGTCGAAAATTGGGTTCAGCGTCTGGATGGCAACGAATGTACTTTCACAGGAGTAAAGAATTTCATTGATATATATCCAAAACAGTTATTTAAAAAAACTTTTGCTGCGCTCTTACTGGAAACCCCTTTACTTTAAATAGCTTTTTTGACGTAACTTTAGTTTCATTACAATTGGTAAAAATTTACGGAATTTATAGGTATAAAAGTTGTGCATTGAACAGTGCAATCTGTCAAACGTTAAGAACCGTACCAATGAAATAAAATCCTATACCTAGAGTAAAATTTTTGTTAAAATCCTGTATCTATATTTAAGTACAGTTTTTTCTAAAAATGATTCGCCACAAATTTCAAAAACAGTTGGCAGCCCTGGCTTGCATTTTTATCCTATAATCTAAATTTTATTTTACAGTACCCAACAGAGTGTCATTTACCGAAATTGCTAATATGTAGATATGTCTACTAATGTATTCTTGAGCAGATTATCTATACACATGTAACTTACAGCCTTAAATTGTATTTCAGTTTTATTCTAGATCTCAAATTGCCAAGAATTACACTAAGCTCTGGAAACATGATCACACACCCACACACAAACACACGCATCATCAGCCAGTTGGGAAAAAAAACATCTTGATAAACGCCATACTCAAAGTCAAATAAAAATCCCAGGCAACAGAGCCACATAAAATAATCTAATGACAGTCAGACGGCCTGGTAAGTACTTTGCCAAAGCACTTACTGGATGAGACAAAGTGCCCGGTCGAGCTGTCGTTATTCCCAGAACGCAAATTATGCATTAAGCTGTGCAAAAATGCCACATAATGCTATCGGAAAAGTTAAAGCACAGTGAGATGCAAAAGCTGGAGCTGGAGCTCGAGCAGAGAATGAAGGAGTAAAGGTGATTTGCTGTGTATTTTGTTCATGTTGCGTAATCCTGCTCCACTCTCTGCTCGGAAGTCAGCTGCTCTGTCATGAGCGAGCGAGTTGGAGACTTGGAATGTGGCAAAAAGCGTGAAAACCGCAATCAAAATGTGTAAATTAGCACTTAATGCAACTGCCTGACTGGCTGACTGCCAGCCTGACATCCTGGCCAGGCACAGGTACTAGCACTGGCACTGGCACAGGTAACAAGCTAAACTGACTGACTGAATGACATGGCTGGCAGGACTGTAAAGGCTTGCCTCTGTTGCATTCCCAGTTGGTTGGCAGTTGTCGCTCTGGGCTCTGGGTTTGGTGGTTTGCTGCTAGTTGTTGGTTGGCCTGCATTCATACATTTTGTGGCAAATGGCAATTTCCACTTTAATCTCCGTTCCACTGCGGACTCTCTTGTCACACACATGCAGGCCACAGCTTATAATTTCGTTTATAATTACATTCAAAGCCAAACCTTAACTCGTACTGCAAATGTTAGGCCCCCTCCATTGCAGTTGACTTTCATCTGCATTTGCAAACTGTTTTGGTTCAGTTGTTAACCCCCCCTGTCCCCTACACACCCATCCTTAGTTCCCCATTAACAGTTGGTAGTAAAAATGTTCCACCTGCAGGCGACATTAATTAGCTCAGGCAATGTGCGTGCGTGTGCGTGGTGTGTGTGTGTGTGTGCTTTTGGCCAACTGTGGGCATGCTGCAACATTCTTCACCAATTTGACATAGCTGGCCAAGAGCGTTGAATGCAACAAGCTCAGGCCAAATATGTTTTTGGCCAATAGAGTTTGAGTTTTGATCGCTTTGATTTTGGACAAAATGCTAATGATATATTGTTGCTACGTCTACGGACATAGTGTTGCGTCCTATGGATGGTGCAGCTCATCGGATGCTGAATTTATTGGGTATTGGCTACAAGCTACATATTGGCCTGGCCCTTCATATTCTTTTGTTAAGTAACTAAGGAACTTCACCATCTGCAAGTGAAGGAACCCGAAATTTTGCGAAACTTTTAATCGAGGTAGTTCTTTGAAAAGCCAGTCGCATCTTTGCGACAGAATTCAGTAGGAGGAATGGCAATGGATTGGCCACAAACTAATAAAGAGCGATGACAGCTTTGCAAAACAGGCGTTGCGATGGAATCCTTTTCAGCAACAGTTCGCAGCTTTGGTAGGCCTCGTATCACCTGGCGACGCTCAACAGAGACCGGAATGAAATCTATTCAGGAGTGAACTCAGAGGCCTTGCACAAAAACGGTCAGGCGAAGAAGAGTTGTTGACGCCCTATACTCCAAACAGGAGTTAAAGGAACATATCGGCAAAAATAAGTGAAGAGGGCCATATTTTCACCGAGCTTCTACGACGTTAATGATTTTTACTTGTTTCGCTACAAGACAATAGTGGTTACTATTCAATTTTATTACGAAATACCGAATATTTATCGAGTTGTCGATAACTGAAATAGGGGTATTTCATTTCCAGACGGAGAAATCAGCGAAGGTCGGTGGAAAAGTAGTCCGCTTCACTTATTTTTTAAATTATCGATGATATCGATAAATCGATGTATTTTCTGTTTAACACAAGTGCTTCAAAAATATATCTCGTACACATGGAAAATATCTATCACACATAGTTAGACTAAAATTTGGCATTTTACTATCATTGCAAGTATTCCCCTTCTGGGAACATCTTCTTCAAGCACGTTCCAATATTTCCCATTTATTTAACTTACTGCAAGTGTCTCTCAGCGTATTGGATTTTATCCTGACCCGAGACGCTACTTAACACTCTTGATTTATGATACTGTGCGGAATTCTGCAACTGGAAAACAATTTCCGTATAGCTGTGCACATCATCAGCACAACATTTCCCCCCAGCTGTAAAATCGTAATGCTTAAGATACGACTTTTCCCCAACTGTTGCTCTAAAACTATAAAATACACAAACATCAATAAGGCTGCTCAAACTATAAGGAGCACATATCATGATTGACCGAAAGATGATAAGCGCATTTGTGTTGCCAGTGACTGTACTTTCTATGTGTCCTTGCTCCTTTCACTCCCAACTCTTGCTGAAAAAGGCAAATACCATTGCGTTGGTCCTTAAGCGTTTGCAAAGTTTTTGGCATTTTTATTTGGCATTGCTCAAATGCGCTTTGCCAAGCCTTTTTCTAATAACACATGGCAATTTATTTGTACATTTCCATACGTTCTATGTTTATTTGTATATAAGCAGATATGGCCGAAAAAACTAATAAGCAAATACTTGGCATAATTTGGCAAAAGTCTGAGACTAGTTCTTGGCTGCTTGCTAGTATCCTGCCAACGCCAGGGGACATACTGACGTAATCAAATCGACAATCACCAAAAGATATCAATACAAATCAGCTGCCATATTCCCTCCTGTCTCTCCTTCTGTTTGTTTATGTCTGTTTGTAAGTGTCCAGAAGGGCTGGACAGAGCCAACATTTGCTTGTCCCATCCGGGGTTGGAGAAAAAGGAAAAAGGCAGCCGCATTTTCCTTGCCTCAAGCATATTTGGGCATACTAACGCTGCGTAAATTGCCATTTTCAAACACATTTCAATACGTGCTTATATAGGTGCACGAGGGAAGGTTCCAAAGTAATCGAAAAAATGAAATATTTTTGTTTAAGTAAAATTAACTACTTTCAGAGCCTACTTGCTGAGCCTAGAAAAATGCAATTTCCTCCAGGTAAGAGCCTTAGTCATTTATTTTACACAGAAAAGATTTTACTGGAGACGATACTACGAAAGCTGTGCTCAGGCATCCAATTTATATTGCAATTTGGACTATCTTTGGAGACTAAAATCTTGTGTGGGGGTGCCTTGTCCTACAGGAAAATTATGTTGTTTGCACAAGTGCAATGCGGAAATATAGAAGCACATATGGGCCCTTGCATTTACTTAAACTAAAAAATTCCTAATTTCTGCCCGACGGCCAATATTACCGAATATTAGGTACTTTTGCCCAAAATGCAGATGCACAGATTTGCCCTAAAAACAACTTACACTTAACAATTAGGTATTTCTGCCCAAACACCCATATTACTGAATATGAGGCACTTTTGCCCATATTTCAGAAGTGCAGATTGAAAATAACAACCAAAAAATTATGCATTTCTGCCCTTTGGCACATATTACGGAATATAAGGCACTTTTGCTTAAAATACAGAGGTTCAGATTAATCCTAACAGCATCTTATACTTAAAAGTTATGGATTCTGTCCGACTGCTTAATATTACTGAATATTAGGCACTTTTACCAAAAATGCAAATGTAGAGATTGGTCCTAACAACCAAAACATTCTTAATTACATCCTGACGGACAATGTTACAGAATATTAGGGACTTTTGCCCAAAATCCAAAAGTACAAATTGGCCCTTACAACTAAAAAATGCTCATATTACGGAATATCTGGTACTTTTGCTCAAAATGCAGAAGTACAGAATGGTTACACTAAAAAATATTGCATTCCTGCCTCACTACATTTATTACGGAATATAAGGCACTTTTGCCCAAATTGCAAAAGGGAAGATTGAAACTAACAGCAACTTACACTTTCAAATTATGCATTTCTGCCCGACTACTCTGTCTGAAAGAGTGTTACAAAACGTCAATATCTGCCATTATCTACATTATTTAAAAACCAAAAATGATCCAAAAAAAGTTTGACTGAATTTGGAAGACTTGTTATCAATCATCTCCCACCAAACTACCCACGTTGTGCACTTTCAATACTTTTCAGCCTGCCCTCGTGAGTGTTTGGACCATACCCCAACACTTGTGCAGCATTTTGAAGCTCCACTAGAATTTTTACAGCAAAGTTTGTGGGTCTCCTTTTTATTGCTTTAGCAGCTTGTCACACAGCGATGGAAAACTGACTGTAGCTCACATTGCGTATACGCCGCGTGTAATTCGAGTCGCAAACAAAATTTCAATGGCCAACTGTCAACTGGTCAGTTTGACAGACGGCCGGACAGACGGACAAACGGATGAACGTACAAACAGTCATGACAGTCGCTCTCTTTATGCTCTCCACTGTTATTGCTGTCATTTTATTGTCAAATGACACCCAGCTGTCAATGCGCAGTTGGCTCTCAGCGAGTTGGAGCCTCCACCCAACCCCCGGAGGTATGCAAGGAATTCTCCTATTACGTTGCGTAAATGGTCAGCACAAACTGCTAGTAAATGAGAGCACGTGCTTGTAATGTGACGCTGCTTGCACAAGGTATTGCATACTTTTAGGCGCTGCAACGAGTTCTCACCCCTAAATGCCATAAAAATTATGAATTTTTTATAGATATTTTATAGTATCACTTTGTGCATCTCTCTACAAAGACATCATCACATGCATTCACCCATACTCTGTTTTTTTAGGACGTTCAAGTTGAACCAGCTTACATTATGCTTTATAATCATTTTACAACCTGTGTGATATTTAGAACATTACCAAAGTTGCTTCATCACTTGCAGCAATGCAAATTTTACAAAAACGAGAGAACAGCAAGAAAAACAACCTAAAACAACAAGTTAAAGTTGAGTTTAGAATAGTGAAGATTGTACACTCTGCAAAAAAACGAATTTAAAAACTATACCACAGCTTTAAGAAAATTGGTTCAAACGTGAGTTGGAATAATGAATTGCTGGCGTTTCTAGGACCACTGATTCGCATTGAGTGAACCCTAAAACTTGAAGTTTGCAATCACTATTTTACAATTTTCATAAAAGTATACAAATATGTATATATATTAAGAATGTTAAGAAGTAGAAGACTTTGGAAATTCAGTCACTGCTCCTTCTTTGTTTGCAATCACCAAAATTTCTTCTTGCTTTGTATCCCTTAGAGCGATACATTTTTTTCCCGTAATTTGTTAAAATAATTGCAGAAACTTATTTTTTCTTAAATTTAATAACATATAATATGCGGTTAATGGCGAATTTACTACTATTCATTTTTTTATTAATACTTATCTTTACGACTTAATGAAAATTTATATTGGATGGATCTATGTTAAAATGGTTTACTTTTGAAAAAAATTAATGTTGGATATTTATTGATAATTATTTGTTATTATTTTTGTTAAAGAAGTCGTAAAGCGGATCTAAATCGGTCGCTTTTATTTTATAGCCCCAGAGGACCGATTTACAGTAAGCAATTTGGCACGACTTCGGAATTCTATAACGTAATATTGAAGAAAATCAGACCTTTATAAAAAATTTGGTTAGATATATACACCTGCTAAGTATGATTTGAATCGGACGATTATATTATATAGCTGCCATACAATCGAAATCGATTGATCCAAAAAATATTTTTAGGGTATTCAACGTTTGTTTTTCGATTCTTTAGATAACAAAATTGCATTTGGGACTCGGAAGTTTTTTTAGGCATCCCAAGTACTAAGTAAAATTTTTAATAAATTTTTTTAAATTATCATTTATATTTTATATTATTATTATTCATAATACTTTACTCCTAACTCCTTTGATCTTGTACAAAGTTTATTTACGCATAGCTTAGTCGATTTCTTTTGTTTCAACTTGTTCTGAAATCCGTTAAATTATAATAATTGTTATGTTAAGAGTCATTTATTATTATTTTTACCAATTTTATTAAATATTAAATTAACAAAGGAAATTTTAAATATAGAACTTTTTTATTCAAGTGATTTTCTAGCGCTTTGAAAGTTTTTAACTTTATTTAATTCTATGAGTTTTCTATATTGATTTTTACATAAACTATAATTTCCTTCGTAAATTTTTCATCTTATATGATATTTGTTTTAAATATTTCGTAACTTGCTAAAAAATTTAATTTTTTTAATTTAAATTAAGCAAATTAAATTCACAAAACATATGTCGAAAATAATTAAAAAACCCGATGCAGGACTTGTTTGCTTTTCTAGTAAAGAAAATTTTCAATTTTAATTACCTAAATCGGAAAATTGTATGCCGGAAAAATTCAAATATTATTTTTGATTTTCCTTCTTATATTCAGAAAACCCTTAATTATATTTTGTTGTGCTTACAAATATTCTATTTCTGGTATTTTGAGCTTCCATTTTTAAATTTCAGTAAGCGTTTTATCCATACAAATAAATCTTTATCTTATGTGCCCATTGTTGTTTAAAATAAAACTAAAAATAAATAAAAACGTTTTTATATTTTAGAAAATAAACTTGAGTGAGAAAAATATATAAATTATATAAATAATATAAAATTAATATTTCCAAATCAATCTTATCTTAATGAATAAAATGTGTCATCGATATCTTTGCAAATTAATAATAAATTTTTTAAAAATAAATATGTCTAAATGATTTATTAAAATTATTTCTACAAATATTCAAACTTTTTGCTACCATTATAATAAACAGCGCAAACAGTCTAAAACATGCATCCGAAAAATAAAATGTCTCAAATATATGTGACGCCCAAACAGAATCTCAAGATCTCCAGAGATTTTTCCGTTCACCTCAGTATGTTGATTTTACAATACAAGTAAAGGGCCCAGCAGACGTTGTCCTGCCCAATTTTTTTTTTAATAATCTTAAAGTGAATACAAATCGTGAGATTCAATAGTTATCTTATCGGGAAAAATATATGACTCTTAGATTAGTTTGCAGCTTGATTCAAACTAGCACCATTATTATTATCGCGCTTCACGGGTCTGTCTTGACAGAATGCTTTAACGTTCATTGCGATATTCCCGTTCCTGGGCAATACGATTAGATTGATAATTAATTTAATTCATTGCATTTCTTCCAAAAAACCTCCTTATTGACAACCTCTAACACGCGTAAAAATCAGATTCGAAATTCATCGACGCGTTCATAAGAACACCCGTAACACGTGAAACATAAGTTTCTTTTATATATGACAAAAACAATTAACTAAAAATATCAGTTAATCTGACAATGTAGACAATGCCACAGGGGTGGCAACCCCTAAGTTAGGGCTATGAAACATTAGATGTATGCTGTTTTTCAGAACTACCCAATAGGCACAGAAAATCTCATGACAAGCGCTCCAGCCGTTCCGGAGGACGTATGGAAACTAACATTGTGACACGGGAATTCTATATATAAGATGAAGATATTATTTTCAGAAAACTGCTAAAAAATTGAATTATCTGGATTTTATGGTAAAAAAATAAAATTTTTCTGCTAAAAAATGCTTATAGATTTATAAATCTTATCTTATCTAATATAGAATATAGATCTTGAACGATAGCAAATTTAACTTCAGCCTAGTGTAAGTTTAGGAATTAAAACTTATTGTAGAGTTATTAAATTCTAAATTGCAATTATGGTCGACAAAAGGGGCAAACTTTAAACTTCTCTATGATTATTTTTGACAGTATTTTATTTTTTTTACAGTGCGTCCCAAAATAATAGGGAATCACCTTTTTTACAGTAACTAAGACTGTGTATGAATTTTAAGGAGATAAACTTAGAATACCAACACATATTAATAAAAATATCCTGTCTCATATATAAATATAAATTTTTCTAACGTGTTCCATACCTTATCATAAACTTGATATACCCTTTACAAGGGCAGCGAAAAACTTTGCCATGTTTGTTTTGATGGCTCTGTTGCTGCGCCAACATGTGGCCAACATACCCTAACGTGTTTTTTTTTATTTTTGGCCTTGTTGCAGCTGTTTCTAGTTGCTTATTGTTGTAATTGTTGCTGTTGTTGTCGTTGTTGTTCTTGTGGATGCTACTGGGCAAAAGTTGCTGCTACCACATGGCAGCTGTTTGGCATGTTTTAGTAGTTGGTGTTGTTGGAGTTGTTGGTGTCGGGCACATAAAGTACTTAAAAGTTTCATTTTACGCCTATTTTGCATGAGGCCATTATCACCGCCACCACGTGACCTGGAAGGAACCTGGTGGACAGCTGCTCTACTACTCTATACTACATTGGTTGCTAACGTCAGCTTGAAAATCCAATTTCGAAGCATTTTAACAATCATTGCTGCTGGGCTAGCTGGCCGGCTGGTCGGCTGGCTGGCTGGGTCGTCGTTACCCAATACTGCCATGGAGGTGGCCGAAAGTCAAGTTTTTTGGTTTTATATATTGCTGCGGCAATCTTTTTAATTGCTCTTGCACACTTGAAACCAACAGCCGCCGAAGGCCTAAACAAATAATTTTTAAGGCACATTGCATACTTTTAGGCGACTGCTGTTGAAAACTTGTCGACACTTGTGATTCGAATATGCCAGGAGGCTACTGGGTCTACTACTTGGCTGGTTCAATTAAAGCCATAAACGCCACTGGTCGACCGCAAAACAACATTTCAACTTTGCCATTGCCCCCACTCCTATGACCACCACTTGGTCTGTGTCTTCTCCAGCTCAGTTTCTCCAAAAGTGAATTTAAGACTGTTAAAGGTCATTTCGACAAAGTTTTGATCGCTCGTTACAGAAGCCTAATGTTTAGTTTATTGCTCGTCAACAAGGCGTGCCAGCTTGATGTACCACGTCCAGTTCCTGGCTAGCTATCTTAGAGTTCTCAACTACTTTCGGGAAAGGTGGCTTGAAAATTGCCTAACAGTTAGCCACACTTTTCACTCTGCTCGATTTCATAACAATTTTAATAACAGCAGCTGCCGCAGCAACAACATGGCCGCCATTTTTGTGGCTCTCTTTGACTTGTAGTTTATTTGGCAAAGTTTTTATACCCTGTAACCTTAAAGGTTCAAGAGCACGCTAATTGTTTGCGAGTTGTTTGTAGGCTGTAGAAGAAGGCGTGATCAGCTTCGACTTGGGTATCGATTTAGCAAAGCTCGCCTTTATGTATGATGATCCAGATCTTCAAGAAACAAAAAATAAAATACTTTTGATCGATTGAGCCATATTCGCATATTCGGGATCTCAAAGATCTAAGTCTAGGAATACGTGGGTGAATTTTACCAAAAGATGCGCATTAACTGAGGGAAGATTCATTTCAATATTTGCTTAAAAGGGTCTAACTTAAAAAAAGTAAGTGTGTGCCCAACAGCTTTTAAAAAATAAAGGTGCAGAAAAGTGTGCCAAAAAATTGTAATGCCTTAATTTCAAAATAAATGTTTTTAAAATCTAGAATATAAACCATCAAAATTTTGTTAGGAGAAAAAAACTAAAAAGTTCATTTTTAAGAAAAGTTTGTGTAGTGTATCCCACCATCGGTTACATACCCAACAATTTAACATTTTGTTTTTATGTTTTTTCATCTTTTATATTTATTTTTTACTGTTGTTGCTTTTGCTGCATTCCACTTAAATACAAAATGGCTGAAGTCTTGTAAATGCAACCAACGCTAATGGGATGGTTTGTTCGCTGGTCAGAAAAGCAGCTACGGTTTTTTTTTTTCTTTTCGATGACTGCTCTCCTCTTAAAACTTTGAGTGCTTCAGAGTTTTTGGGAAAACTGTCAAAGAAATGGCCTTTCGCATCATTTTGTTCAATTCAATGGCATATAAACAGATTGGGCTCATCCTAAGCGTTGACCACCTTGCCGTTTTTTGGCAAAAATCTTATTTAATTGATAGTTCAATTTATTTATTCTACAAAAAATATTTGTGAATTTTTAATTCAGTTTTTTATTAGTTAAGCAGCAGATAAAAAAGACTATAAATATTAAATATACAGGTTTATCTCTGGACTTAAATTAATGTTATGAATAGATAAGTGTGAAAGGCATAGATTCGTAATAGAGTCCGATGGAAAGCTCCCCAAGAAAAGCAAACAAGGAAAAAAAAATATAGATGTGTATAAGCTAATTTTCTTTCGATAGTCCTGATTTGTTTAAAATGTATAGATACAGTCTGTTAAGTAAGAGCGTGTACGGAATTATCAGCAGTCGGTAAGGAGTAGATCTCTAAAAATTCGTTTACGAGTAGACATAATCTTTGTCTTTGACGCACTAGTAAAAAAGTTCGATTGGAAGTCAAAACTTTGTCAGAAAAGTACGTTTAGCAGAATGAGTACTGCATATGTAGAACACTTCGAGGCAGTTTTTCACTGCGCCCATCCAAAAGAACCCAAAATGTCCTATGCAGCGGCGGCAAAATATTTGAAAAAGTCGAAGACTTTTGTCCAGAAGTGGGTGCAACGCTACAAGAAGTCGAAAAAAAACCATGACTTTCCCGATCGTGGTTCAACAGGAAGCGTGATTAAGAAGGATGAAAAAATGATCTTGAGTTTGTTTTCGCGGAATTCTGGCTTAAGTTTGCGTGGGAGGGCAAGCAAAATTGAAAAAAAAAGGGTGTAGATATATCGCACATAACGATTCGAAATTATTTGCTAGCAAATAATTTGAAATGGCGAAGCACATTGAAGAAACCACTGTTGTCCGAAAAAAACGTTGAAAACGACTGGCTTGGGCAACAGAAAACGTTGATCGCGATTGGAGCCAGGTACTTTTCTCCGACGAATCTTCTGTTTGGGGTTATTCTATCATACCACGGGCCTGATCTTTGTCTTCAAGTAATTTTGTCCAGCGCACCGTTAAACAGCCTCAAAAAATTCATCTTTGGGGATGCTTCTCAAAAAAGGGTTTCGGCACTTTGCATCTCTTCACAGAGAACCTGAATGCTCCCAGGATGATCGAAATTTATCGAAAAGCTTTATTACCGACTGCCAAAAGTCAATTTATCAACAAAAAAGAAAATTGGATTCTGCAGGAAGATAATGACCCCAAACTCCGCCAGTCGTCTCTGTACCGACTGCAAGCGCGAAAAAGGCATCGTTACCTTGGACTGGCCTGCACAGTCTCCTGATGCAAATCCCATCGAAAACTTCTTGGCCGTCATCAAGCAAAAGCTTTCAGGAAGACCAACATTTACTTTGAAAAAGCTTTCCCGAGAAAGTCGACGCATTTGGAGAGCGCTTTCCGTCGAATACGCTGAAATTTTGGTGGAAAGTATGCCGCGGTGATCCCAGGTGATTATTGACGCTGGTGGTGACTGGACATGTTATTGATATAATTGCGTCATGCTTCGGAACATGTAGAATAAATTGATCTAAAGAAACTTTAAATCAATTTTTTAATAAGCTTGCCGTACACGCTCTTACTTAACAGACTGTAAGTACAATCCTACTGGCCTTGTATGTAGTATCATTCATTATAGTATTTAAGAGTGTAGAAAGTATCAAGTAAAAGTATTTTCAGCGACTAGGTTACCATCCAAAGAACTCTTCAAAGCGTTTTATCCCCATGCCATCTTATTGAATACAAACGAAGAACCTTATTTTTATATTAGGTGTACAAATAGAAAACCGCCGTTTTCCCATAGGTGGCGCCAGCATTCCAAATCGGTCCATAAGTTCGAACAGATTCGATACATTGCCAGCTGAGACATAGGTCAACAACTCCACAGAATCTCGCTTGTCTATTTTTAGTGTGCCTTGTTTTGTTCGTGTGCAAAAATGTCAAAATTTGAGCCGAACAAGGGTCATTTAGTGGTTGTAGAAACTTATTGTGAAAATCGTTTTAGTGAAAGAATGTGTCGAGAATGGTTTTTAAAAGTTTAAAAATGGCGAATATAACGTGAAAGACAAGGATCGTGCCGGACCCGTGAAAAAGTTCAAGGATACAGAATTAGAGACTTTACTGGATGAAGATAGTTGTAGAACGCAACAGGAACGTGCAAATTTAATGGGCGTGACTCAGCTTAGGAATGATTCAGAAACTGGTACATTGGGTGCCGTACGAGTTGTAGCCGAGGGACATCGAACGGCGCCGTTCCACGTGCGAACAACTCCTCCAACGGCAAAATATAGAAAGAGTTTTTTACATCGATGAAAAGTGATACACTATGACAACCCCAAGCGGAAAAGATCGTGGGGGCTTTCCGACCATGCAACAACTTTAACAGCGAAATCGAACATTCGTGGCTCGAAGCTGATGCTCTGTATTTGGTGAAACCAGCTCGGCGTAGTGTACTATGAACTCTTGCTTCCAGGCGAAACCATTACAGGAGCCCTGTATCGGACACAACTAATACGCCTGAGTCGAGCGTTGAAGAAGAAACGCCCGGAATACTCGGAAAGACACGATAAGGTCAAACTTCTACGTGACAACGGCCGAGCGCCCAAGGTAGTCAAAACATACCTGGAAACTTTGAAATGGGACATCCTACCCCACTTGAAGTACTCTCGTGACATCACCCCTTCTGGTTTTTACCTATTCCGATAGATGACGTATGACCTGGCCGAACAGCACTTTCGTTCTTTCGAAGAAGTCAAAAATTGGATCGATTCGTGAATAGCGTCAAAAGAAGAACAATTTTTCCGACGAGGAATTCAGAAGCTGCCAAAAAGATGGGAAAAAGTTGTGGCTAACAATGAAAATTATTTTGAAGAATGAGTATGTAACGAGTTTTTACAATAAAGCCTCAAAACATGAGAAAAATGGCGGTGATCTATTTGTACACCCTATACCTTTAAATAAGACTAGTTAACAAATTTAAGGCTCATCATCTAAACCTTCCTATAAAACTGTGTTTCATGAGATATTGATAAATATAACTTGAAAACGTTGATTAAAAAAGATTGTTATTTTCGTATTTCGCATTTCTCGAACCAAAATTAGCCTAAAAAAACAATGTTTTATGAACGTTTATTTTTCGCGCTAACTAGTGTAATATACTTAAGTCCCCCATAGATATATGTACGTACTTATGACAAATTGCGCACTTTATAAATCAAAGTGCCACTTAAACTGCTCTCAAATTGGCCAATTTTTTATCAAATGGAAGATACATAAAATGTTTAGCTAATGTGTTCCGTAATAGTTATAGGTTTCCACGTCATAAAAATTACATTTTCATTCTATCAAGCAGCGTTTAGGAAGCAGTGTGCAACTTTTAAAAATCTGGCAGCATAATTGCAACATTTGTTGCAACACGAACGTTCTGCAACTCTGGAAAGCTTACTGTAACCGTGGATCCTTCAAGCCCTTTGTGATTTTTATGCCCTTACGCTAATAAAAATGCAAAATGAGCGCTACTAAAGTAAACATAAATCGCATAAAATACAAATTAAATGCATGCCACACACACACACACACAGACACACTCCTTGACGCGGTGTCTCCCCCAGGGAGCTTGCCGTAATTGTTCCGTGCATGCCACAAGGCGACGCCACGTTGATTTGCCATTGCTGCACATTATGAGCACTGCTGACTGGCCCCAGAGCGATTTCCGTGCTGGCAACTACAACTAGAGCTGCTCCGACTCCGGCTGTGGCTACGGCTACGGGTTTAACTTGGTTGGAGTAATGTGAGTGTCGCCCTTGTGGCTAGCATGCTGCTTGCTCCATAGATTGCTTACTTTCAACTTTTGCTCATGGCTGGCTGCCATTGTCGTCGTAGTCACCGTCATCCTCGTCATCGTCGACGTCGACGTCATTCTGCATGTCTCTGCATGTATTTAAATGTTTTTATACAGCCATGACGAGATCTGGACTGTACCGGTACGAATTGAGTCGAGTCGACTTGTCTCCGTTGCTTGATTTCCTTTGTTTGCACAAGTGTCCGTTGTGGTTGAAAGGTGAACCTGTGGCTGACACACTGCCTTGTACTTTGCAAAACGGGGCACTCCCAGAACGGGCGTACCAGCAGCAAAACCAATGCCCCAAAACCCACAATCCATTGCACATCCATTGCTTGGTAGATGAAAAATAAACAGTATGCACCATGTCCAACAGCTTGAGCTGCAGTTCCCGCACGTTGTCCTGCCTTTGGCTGACCTCGGTTTTGGTTAGCTGCCATGCCCATTCAAGATGATTTACAACGCTTTGTGCTCGCGCACCTGCAATATCAACGACAATGCTCGTCCGGATGGACGACGACATGGCAGGGAGTAAAGCACTTCCTGGACTGCTGCTCATTTGCTTCTGCATTTGTCGCATAATCGTCCTTTTTAAAGCATACGCCATCAGTTCCAACATGCATTGGACATTCATTCATCCAACCATTCACTCATTCATTCATTCAGCCATTCACTCATTCATTCATTCATGCGACCCGCACAGAAAAAAACAACAAGGACAACACGGACACGCAGTAGAAACTCTTGGCTCACATTATTCAAGTAACTTTTTGTTGTCTGGCGTTTTGTAAAAGTTTTCCATGTGCAAATATTTTACAAAAGAAAATGCATAATGAAAATAATAATAATAATAAAGCACTTGAAACAAACGTTTTCAGTAAATTTAGCATTAGCTGGATTCACGAAGCGCAAGCGACGCCATTCCTCGCCACATTAACGCTGCTTAAGCTAGGACCTTCTTCTAGTACTAAGGAGCTAGCAATATTAGGGTGGCACTTATTATGTCACATTTTATTTTATACACATCTATTTTTAGAATTTTAAGTTTAGATGATTGGGAAACATTTTTTTAACTGTTTTAACTGTATGGTATCCATAAGGTCCCCAATAATCATAATTTATTTTTCTTGATAACGTATTAGTTCGAAAATTGACAATAATAATAATACAAAAACACGCATATCTAATGCGGTATTAAAGATTCACTTAACCACCATTCTAATGATTCAATTTTATATTATAATAATCAAAGTTAAAATTTTTCTCCCTCGTCAAAAACTGAAATATTTTAACTTTAAGGATAAGTTCAAGTATCTTAATACTGTTAAATATGTACTTACATACAGGGCCGTAGAGAAAATATCCGGGGCCCCGTTGAAATCTCGGACCCGGGGGAGAAAATCCCCGATCCACCCTCTCGACGGGCCAGCATTCATATAATAATGCAATATGTATTTACTTTAACAAACTTAACACAGTTTCTTTGGTGCATAATAGGCGATCCGACAATAAATTATTTAATTTAGGTATTAAACCGATCTTGAGCTTTACTGGCATTTTAGAGGTTTTAGAAACCCCGCGAAAGTTTTTGGGTGTTCATTATCATCTTTCTTACAAGTTCATTTTGAAAAAAGGACAATTCTTTATTGTGACTATTGGATTAAGAAGGCTTCAGTCCTACAAATTTCTATAAATTCTATAAACTTTACACGTTTTTCGATTTTTAGGAAACACAATTTTTTGGTTTAGTTTTATATATTTCTCTTTCTTAAAACAACTAAATTCGAAATACTTGTAATAAATTTTTTTTGAATTCCTACAAGAGAAGACTTCGAAACCTGCCAATTCATCTTCAATATGGTCAGAAGAAAAGACAAATTAATCTAGACCTCTCTGAATACCTTTATCTTTGAAATGGTTAGAGCTAAGGTTTAATTTCCGTTTGTTCATAAAGATATCGTATCATATCCGCATGCGATTTTTAAGAACATAATTTTGAGCCAAATGTTAATTTTCCTATTTGAGGCATATTTGATATTCCAAATCCTTTTTTTTTTAGATATAAATATTTATACTGACTTTTGTGTAATTATTTTATTATTAATTACAACTCAAGAACATACACATTTTTTAATTCCAAAAATGTGGTATTTAGTTGAGTAATAAAAACATCTGGTTAATCGCAAATATACTTGAAATAAAATATATGACGACAAACGTATTACAAATGAATAAGTGTAAAACTTCGTGAGTATTGAAGAAACGGAAGATGAAAAATTTAATTTTCTACAACTTTATTTGAAAATTATGAAAATTGGGCTTGTGCAACCCAAAGTATTAAAACTTGTTTTTCAATAACGCAAATTAATTTCGTGGACTTTTTAAAAATATATTTTACTACAAAAATGATATAAAAAAATAGTGCACAATTTTCGAAACTAGTAAAATAAACAAAAAACGTCTGTGCAGAATTTCAAAATTATCAAAACTGTTTTGGAGACATATAATTAATGAAATTCAAACGATGATACAAAGAATAAGATGTCTTCGCGAAAAAGCTGGATTCTTCTGAGTAGCTACATAAGCATACACATTTTTCTCATGTATAAGGATATGCATAAATTGTTTTCGTTAAGCTCCTTTTTTTGGCATTCTAAAGATTTTTTGAAGCACAGCTAAAATGCGCATATCTCCATATGGTACACCCTAATGTACATACATATGTGTGTGTATGTGTTAAAACAAAGCAAGAAAAGTTTTCTTGTTAGCTGCGCCTGGAAGTAGGCAACAGCAACTTTTTTTTCGTGCTCGTTGTTGTTGTTTGCACACAAGCCGGCATTTCTCGTGCAGTTATTAATAATATGTTTGTGTATGAGTGTGTGTGTGTAAGTATGTGTATTAGTACACATGTGTGTGCTGCTATATTTAGTAACTCCATAGCATACTTTTATGTGCTCGCGTGGCTGATGTGCGTTATGGCCATGTCAAACTAAGCCCGAGCCAGCGCGCTGCTCCATTCCCCCCGGCCCGGACCCCACCCAACGTCAGCCACTGCATATACTGCCAAGCGTGCTGTCAACTTTTGATTTATGTGGCGGCCACGGCAACAAAATTTACATATACATCTATATGGCGTGTGTATGTATTTAAGACTAACAGTGGTGTAGTTGGTATAGTGTGTGTCAGGGGTCAATAACCTTTCTCTTAAAATAAACCATTATGATTTAGTTTCATTAAACAAATTTTTTTTTGATTACTCATTGGTTCAAGGATGTTATAGATTTTATCACATTTTTATCTCAAAATTAAAGTAGCTGGCAAAATAAAATTTTCGAAAAATTGCGCTATGTCTCAAGGTTTTTGGGAAAGCTAATCCCAAAGATTAGATTATTAGTTAATTATTATAATTTTGAGGCCTTTTTTTCAACAGAAATGGCTTTACAGTAGTAAAGGGTGCGCCATTTGAATGTGGTCGATGGAAATATTGAATAACTTTGACAGATTTCAATCCATTGACGTTGTCGAACACATTTTGGAAAGGTTATTGCATTACAATTTTAACCATGAATCGATTCACGCCCAAAGAACGCGCAGAAGTAGTGGCAATGTTCATTAAATGTAATCGTTCAGTTGTTGCAACACAGCGTGCGTATCGTCAAAAGTATCGCGGTCGTTCTGCGCCTAAAAGTGACACTATTCGTCGCTTAGCCTCAAATTTCGAGAATCACGGGTCTGTAGCGGACCGTCCACATTCAAATCAACCACGTCCCAGTACATTGTACTCAGGCAAGTATAGGGATTGGCTTAAGGATAGATGTATCCAAAATAAATGTTCTTTTTGAGCTTTCAATTTTCGAACTAAAAAATGTTGTTGTCATTTAAGAAGTTTAATAAATAAATCAACGTAAAGTTCGTAAAGTTAATTTTCATTTAATTTTCTTATGAAACCTAAGTTTAAAACAATTTTTTTTGTAGTTTAGTTAGGGCAACCTGAAATACTTAAAAAATCCTGGACTTTTAAAAATTGAAAAATGTAAAAAAAAAGTACAACAAATTATTTGTTTGATAAATGTAAGCCATAAAACATTTTTTTTTTACATATGTTGTTCATACACTCTCTTCCTTGAGGTTAGGGGTAGTATAAAGTTTATGAAAATTTATAACCCATAACCCATTGAAGAAAAGCCACCGCAGAACTACCAATGTTACCTCCAATGTGTTCAGAAATCACGACATATTTCATATACATACCAATATCTCCAGTGCAAGATCTTATTGTGTATTGAAAATTTATTCTTCAATTTTTCAAAATATTCTAAAAGCTTTAAGTGCACGCGAAAAATATTATTTTTAAGACACAGACTTTTGTGCTCTATCTTTTTTTATTTAATATAAAATATTAAATCGAATAATTGTTGCAAGTTTAAAATTTCTATTTTTCTATTCAGAGGAGTCACACCCACTTGTACTGTATATTATAGCACCATTAGATACATCTTATTTATAAAAAAAAATAATATGGCAAAAAATAATATTTGTGTCTTTCAAACACAATTTGCATTGAAATGTCTATATTCGCTTTTGAGATACGGCTTGGCAGTTATCGATAATTCGATAAATAATTGAAATTTCGAAAAAACACATTTTAAATTTACTATTCCTTTCTTTCTTCATTACATACAAAAAAATATCATAAAAATCAAGAATATCGATTTGTTTCCGTCAAATCTTTCGTTGTCACCCATCAAAATTCCCACAGTGGTATACAAAATTACAGGGCAGCAGGGTTGGTAAGGAGTTAGCGTTATAACTAAACGTCTGGAAACCAAAGTATATTGTATCAAGGTACAATAGGTATACTAAGCTTGTTGTTTAAAGTATTATCTGGCTGATTCGAGAAGTCAGTAAAAAAAGAAAGATCTCAGAGATGATTACATTGCAAACTGATAGTACAGATGATCAGAAAGACTTCATTTTATTTTTGGTTCGGATCAAAAAAAGTTTCGAGTATGGGAAATGTTTCTTCCGTACATATATCCCACCACATCCCACCGACTCCGCCACTGATGTGTATATACACATTTGGGTATATATTTACCGTGCTGCTTTGTTGATGGCTGATGGCAGCCTTCTCGGCTGCCAAAGTGGCCAAATTATTTCAATTTCTATTATCGCATTTATGATTGTTGCTCGTTTGTTGTTGCCTTCTATTTAATCATTTTCCAGTGAATTATACTGCAGTTTACTGCTGTATTTGTATTTCTTGTTGTTCCTGCTGATATTGTTGTTGCTGTTGTTGTTTGCGTACTCGAACTGTGCCACAGGAGTTCAAGTTGGCTAAGACCAAGCTCTCTGGTGCTGGCTAGCAGACCATAGTTCATGGCGCTTTTGTGGTTTATTAACCCAGTTCCTTAATGCTAAGTTATGCATTTTTACTGGGTAACTACTGTTGTTGTTGTTTTTGTAAACTATGCAGTGTGGGAACTGTGGAAAGATGTAGAAGAGAGGCGGGAGGCGGAAGGCTACTCTGCTTTTTTTGCAGCATTGGCTGCCAAAAGGTCAGTGATTAAATAAGTACAAAGGTGAGCTTAAAAATCGATTTGGTCTACGTAAATGTGCTTAAGTTGATGATTTCTAAATAAATTTAAATTTTAATTGCACAGCTTATGGGCTTTAGAATGGGCTCTTAGATTTTAAAAATTTGAGTAGTTTGGCAGAAACGGCTATTATATTTTTGTTTATGAATCGTTAGTTTTAATATAATTTATTACCAATCCGCTTTACCAAATCGAAGTAGTTACTCAAAGGCAGGGACATAGCAAGGGGGTATGGGAGATGTGACACCCCCCGCAAACATCCAGCATTCGGCAAATCTCGAATATTTCACGTAATATTCGAGCAATTAAAATTCACGCAGTCAGTAATTTGTTGAATCGAGTCGGCATTTTGAGGTTCTTCACCCCCCACATTCAATGCTCTCGCTACGCCCCTGATCAAAGGATTTAATTATTTAAATTTAGGATTATCTACAGTCTCTAAATGGCATTACAACAGATCAATCTACCGCAAACTAATTATAGTTTTAAAAAATTCAAACTTCAAGTAAGAAGTTTTATTTTCTATGGTTAGACTTCATGTACAAATTGCTAAAAAATTCAAATTTCCCTAATTTTATAATAAATTATAATTATACAACCTTCCGATTTTACAAAAACCACCTAGACAAATATTATCTGTGTCAAAAATTACAGCCTACATTGGCTTTAATGCTTTTTATTTTCAGCAAAACACTGAACCTGAGACCAACTCAAAAAGGGCTCATACAATTTAATGCTTAATTTTAGTAGGATTTTATTAATATAAATGGCTTGATATTATAACTTTTGTTTTACAACTGTGTCACAAAAAGGTAACACAATTAAGAAAAAATATGCGAGTCAGTCGGTTAGGTGCTCGACGGTAAATATTAGTGGGGAATGCTGCATTGCGACCCGTAGGATCTATTGTGCCCGTGACCGACAGCAAAATACCCTAAAATTTTTTTTGAACATTTTTAGAATTGTTATCCTGTACAAGGGAATAAGTAAAGAGTGAAGGAGGATATGCGTCAATGGTAGCTCAAACGATTTTTACTTTTTTCAGAACTTTCGGAAAATTTCATATTTCGTAAGTCTACAACTTGTAACGATATTATAGTTTGGGCCTGAAAATATTTATGTGACTTAGTTAGCTGACGGTACGAATAATATTCTGAGACAATTTTAAATTGTTTTGACGTGACAACGTCTTAAATTAGGTTTGTATGGGAGGCACCATTGAAAAAGTCTAACGATAACCGTAACGATAAGTCTAGCGATAAATAATCGTAACGATAAGTGGCATTTTTATTTTTGGTTTGCGCTCTGCTCTTATCTATAAACGAACCAGCGACTTTTTGTGAATCGCAGCAACAAGCAACGCACAGCGTCAGCCGCACCGCTTAGCGCTCAGCACCAAACTGGCACTGCTCAAAGCGGTGGCTATTTTTAGTTTTGAGTGAGCGCATCTGAATAACTATTTTATTTTTGGTTTGCGCTCTGCTTTTATCTATAAACGAACCAGCGACTTTTTGTGAATCGCAGCAACAAGCAACGCACAGCGTCAGCCGCACCGCTTAGCGCTCAGCACCAAACCGGCACTGCTCACAGCGGTGGCTATTTTTAGGTTTGAGTGAGCGCAACTGATTAACCCCAGCGGCGCATAGCCTCTGCGGTCTGCCGAAATACTGCATTACCTCCGCAGAAAACGTAATTGATTACAAGCGCTGCGTTTCGTTTGAGGGATTGTAAGCGGAGGCAAATAGAAAAGCAGTGATAATAGTAATGCACAAATAGAAACTCGCACTGCGCTACCTTAGCAACACAAAATTTTGTTATTTTGTTTGCATGCTAACAAGCATAGTTCGGCCTTTCTTCTGTCAAACCATTCGTTTATACCTTTTTATTTATTATCTACTGCCGAGAAAATTTTATTTTATTAAGAGATACGAAAACGTAAAGTCTGACAACTCGTTTCATAATTTCATGAAATATACGTATAATCTTGATTGCGTATCAAACGTTTCTAAGTCAACTACGTTAAAAGAAACAACCATCGACTTGACTTTCGCAAGACACATTACAGCAGAAACACTTCCTTTCATTTCCTATTTCTCCTATCATCGTCCTATCCTCAACAAAATCACTCAAATAGGAATTATTATTGTGCAATTTAATAATATTCATATCAATAAATATTCTACCGAGAAAAAGACGTTGTCACGTAAAATCTTCGCCCGTAAAACCGACTTTACAGGCAACAGTTTTTAAAAATATTTTTAAGTTTTTGACTACGCAGTGAAAAAAAAAGTGGCCTGAAGGAACGAATATAAATTGCGTTGTCTCCGGTCGAGGCCTGAATGGTTGGCAAACCTAAAGAGTTTGACCATATTTTATTTATATACATTTTTTTCAAATATTTACTGTTTTTTTAAGTTTGGTTGCCGTTATGCTGATCGCTTAAGAAACCATCCAAGAAGGTGACTGAAACGACTTCACCCAAATGACCTCAGAAGACGTGTCTTATCATAACAATTACTTGATTTTTGAATATATTGTATATATAGAGTAATCTGGAGCTATACCACACAATATGTTATATTGAGTGTGTAGTGATTTACTTTTTTCTTTATAAATTTTGGATCATAACCCTTAGAATTATGGGTTGATAGGCAATAAAATAAATATTCGAGAAACTATAAAAAAAAGTTTGTTGGCAGAGTATTCCAATGTCGACTCGACTTACACACATTTATTTTATTTACATTTAGTTGTCACAAATAACGCATAAAATGAAATAAAAAATGTTCACTTACCCGTAAAATTTTTTTTGTTTAATTTAAATTAATATTGTTATTTATTATATTCGTTTCATTATTTCTGTGTCACTTTTGTTTACAATGTAAATGCGTATAAGCAGGACAAGCTGCATAAGCTTTATATTCCGCGCCGTTCACACTTATTGATCGTAGCACCCAATAGAAGAATATGTTCATAAAGAAACCGAAGAGAGTAATCTGAACGTCTTACACTCTTTGACGCTTGCTCTCAGTACGCTCACTATGTTACTTAAAAAATATTAGAGAGCAAGCTATGCAACCGTATGCTTGAATAGATTAGCAGAGACTGCTAGTACTGATCTTGGAACGCTGACGGCAAGGCAAGGGCCGCCAGCGCTGCTAAGAATCGTAGCTAGCATAGAAAGTAACGTAGAGAGAAACAGTTATGCATATTGGAAGAGAGTAAGATAAGAGTAATATAGTAATCAATTGCATAGCTTAAGAGTTTATGTTATGATATGATTGTATTAAAGTTTATTGGGAAGCTGCTGCTCCCGACAAATATATTAATAAAGAAACCGAAGAGAGTAAGACTAAAGTAAAGATTTACGTCTTACACTCTTTAACGCTTGCTCTCAGTACGCTCACTACTTACAAAAAAAAGTTTTGACACTGCATACATCCCCGAGAGCGCTCCTTTAACAAGCTCGCACTGTGGTCAATATGTGATGAAAAAATAACAAAATTTTAATACATAAAAAATAAACTAAAGAGAGCTTCACACACACTTACCCGCTTGCTCTCATTAGCGCAAAATAAAAACATTTACATGCGCATCTCTTTACACCCACGCGCATAAATTTTAATTTCGATAGGCCTTCCTTTTCCCACTACTTATCACTCAATTTATTTAATTTTATATTTAAACAATTGATGATATTTGCTAACAATTGACAATAGTGGCTATTAATTTCACATTCTTATTTAACACATTTTGACACTTTTTGGCAATATGCAAAATACATTTATTAATATTTTATATAACTAAATAAGAGAAAATATTTGCTTTTTATACTCACTGCATAAAAACAAAAAATGTTCCTCTCTTTACGCCCACGTACAGCAATTGCAATAACAATTTGCCTTTCTTTTCAAATTTTCAATAGCCAACTTATTTATTAATTTTATTTAAATTAAAATTCAAACAATTGCGCAAATTTTCTATCAATAAGCAATTGTGGCTTATAGTTGCAACTGACATTTTGACACTTTTGGCAAAACTTAATTTTGTTAATTTGTTAACAAAATTGAAGCGCGTGATCAAGTTGGTCACTTGATTAATTTGTTGGTTTTTTCTTTTTGAAAACTGCCTCTAATAGCGAAGCTGTACTTTTTGATGTTTTTTCTTCAAGGACGTTCCCAGATTATCAACAAATGGGTTTATAGTACGTAGAGGTGGGATAGTATCGATAGCTACATTTTGTGGATACCATCGATGGTTTTGTTCGATATATCGATAGTATACTTTTGTAGATTAAACATTTATTGACACATAACTGAAAACAAAATTTGCAAAGTGCCAAGTATGTCGAAAAGAAAACAATTCAGTGGTACTAAGTCGAACCTTTTTGACCATCCAATGGGCTTAGAGTCACCAAATTCTATGGGGACCATAAAAAATTATTTGCGTAAGTGAAATTTTTATGAGAATTCTTCGCATAAAAACCCACAAATCAATTTTACATTAGACTCCTTTCTTTGGCTTGAAAAATGTCGAATTTCATAAAATTTGTATATATAAATAACAGCAATAAGACCGCAATGACAATAAGATCCTTCTTACTAACATCATCACCAAAAATCAAATTGTTGTGGATCCCAGGACACTCAGATATACAGGAAACGAATTTGCGGACAAAACAGCGAAATCAGCCCATAACATGCCACTAATACACACAATCAATACTAACCCAACAGACATTAACAAATACCTAAAAAACAACCTTGACACCAAACACAAAAATAGCTTGATCTGCTGCAACAAATGGTATCAAGATCTTCACACTAAAACAACAAACTTTACAGACTTCACAAAACTCCTTTCACAAGCTAATACAAATAGATTAGGTCAAATTAAAATCACAAGACTTCGTTTAGGCCACACTAGACTTACGCATGCACAATATCTTGACCCAACTAAAATCCCAACCTGTCCCGCATGTCAGTCAAACACCGACATCACAATAAATCATATCCTATTATCGTGTCCCAACCTTAGTCAACTAAGAAATCAACTTTTTAAATTTCATAATCCAATAGCATTCTTGCCACTCCTACTACCGAAAATATAAGAGCCATAGTCACTTTCTCAAAAGATCTAAGAAGTGAGCAACATTCAATAGAAGCATTATTCATCTGGACAGAAGGACCCGACTAAAATCTAGAAATGTGGACAGGAAAGGATAATTTCTTGTTTAATATTAATTACTTTTTTTCGTACAATATTGTGAATAAGACATTTCTTTAGACAGTTTTGAATACCCTTTTTATACAGAGTTCGTGCCCGCGAGTTCCATTCATAAATGTTTGATTGTACTTCAATCCGATACTAAAGTATCGTGAAATAAATCAAATGGTTTGCGTCTTATAAACAAAAAGTTGTCAGCGCCCTTAATGGAAAACCTTATATTAGAAGTTCTCACTGGCTTTTTGGTATTTATTTAAAGAATGTGTCTATTTTTTGCTGCCAAATATCGAATGCTTTGCTCGATTGTACTATCGATAGTATCCCACCTCTAGTTTATAGTCACTTAGATTTTTTTATTAACACGATACATTTTTATATTATATAAATATATTACTGTGAAAAGTAAAAAGATATTTGAATTTATACTGCCGCGAGAAATTTTTGTGCAGTTTGGTAGGACTGTCATCCATGCTAAGATCAAAATATTCAATAGTGTTCTATATAGTACTTTTCGATTTTCCCAATTTCTATCGGCAAAAAAAAAATCAAAAATCAATGCCATGCTGAGGAACAGTCAACAAGAATATTATTTGAGCCTTATGCGTCGTTTGCGTGCGGCTATTCGACGAAAGATGCCGGATTTGTGGCTAGACAACCCATGGTTTTTCCAACAGGGCAATGCAAAGGCTCGCACTGAATTGACTCAACCCATATCGCTCCACAACCACTGTCATCACCTGGTATGAAAAAAAAACTTAAAAAAACCGCTCCGGAGACACCATTTTGAGTCGATAGAGGAGATACAAGCCGATTTTAACAACAGTTTGAAAAATTTGAAAGTCCGTTGGCATAAGTGTATAGTATCAAGGGGGAATTACTTTAAAGGCGATGAAATTGATTTTGACAAATAGACAATGATTTTTCAAATAAATGCAATGTCACTCTATTTTGTGGTCACAGTACGACTATAGAATTTTCTTTTTTTTTTTTAATACATAACTAACCCCATTTTAGCCAAAAGTCAACCAGAAGAAAGTGAAGCTGGATTGTCTATTTTCAATAGTAACAATATTTGGCTAATGAGGCATCTACTCTTTAGAGCACATAATAAAAATGAGTGCGAAATAAAAATTACGTTAAAACTATGAAGCCGCGTGAAAAAAATGCTTGATTAAACAATTTACGCGTTGCAACCAGTTTTTAATTTAAAATAAATATATTTATTGATATTGTTTATGGATGCTTAAAGACAAAAGTGCAAATCGATAGTTGGCTAAGAGCATTCGTCAGTGCTTCTGTTCTACTGAATTTTTTTATAGTTTAAATACCTTTAGCAAAAAGTGCATAATTTCAATTAATTTCTATGTGCACTTTTGAGAGTAAAATTATGATTGATTATGGCTATGTGTCTGTTGATGCCAAAAGTGCAATCGTTAATAAGCTGTCTTAAATCATTTGTTTCTGAGAGACATTTAAAAAGGAAGCTCTAATTACGTCATTTACGCACTACAATAAGTGCTACCTTTTTTTAAATGTTTTAAATTTAATAGTGATCATAGATTTATTTATAATGTAGCTTAAGCAAATTAGTTAAACATTTTCTATAAAAATAATATGGAATATGGAAATTTATTTAAATGCACGTGAGTGTTTAATACTTTTTTGTTTTTATTTTTTTCAATTTTTCTTTTGAAACATGATACAATAAATCAAGGTTGCTCATTGTGCAGGTTCGCTTTTTGTGACTCTCTAAAAAAGATACACTGGTTTTCTTTTTATCGTAGTTAAGCACTTATTTTGAATAAAAAGATATCTGAACTAAACAATAGGTTTGATATATTTAAAAAAAAGTTGTACAAAACCTACAGTAAAAGAAAGATTTTGTAATGAAATACAGTACCTCAAATCTTATTTTTAATTAGAAAAAATGTGAGACAGACGGATTAAAAAAATTAAATAATTAAATCTCCTTAAACAACTTTTTGCAGCTTATTTTGTGAATTATCTCTTTTTTGTCATTATTAAGAGAAAATACTAATCTCTGACCAGAACTTATCTTAACAAGCTAATTATGCGTTTAATTATTGATTTATGATTGATGTTGGTTTCGAAATAGCGATAAGGCCACAATTTTAACGGGTCATATCAGTTGGTCAAAACGAGTCAAAAACTTTTGGATGTAGAAATTAGACAGCGGAAGTGGCGCTGGATTGGCCACACGTTGAGGAGACCAAACGACAGCATCGTGAAGCAGTCCTTCGAATGGAATCCTCAAGGTACACGGCGAGTTGGTAGACCAAGAACTACTTGGAAATCAACAGTATTGGTCGAAGCAGCAACACAGCGTAAAACGTGGCCACAGCTGAAGTATCTGGCCGCAGATCCGGAAGGATGGAGGAAGTTTGTCGCCGGCCTATGCCCCAACCGGGGTTGAAGGACTTGAAGAAATATCAGTTGGTGCTCAAAATAAATTTAAAGTATTTAATTTTAATATTAAAAGATGGCGTACGTTAAATCGGGCGCGGGCTACTTTGGGGTACATTAGCTTGCAATAAAAAAATTGTTCTTGCTATAAAAATTGAGACGGGGCTATAGATACTCATTAATGGTTCACGTCAAGTTTGAATATATTATCTTTCGATTTCGAAGAGACTATTTGTCATTTTTCTATATATTGCTTACTAGTGCGAAAATGAGAGGTGCCATCACAAAATTAACTTCTACAGTTCAAAGAGTTACATACTTTTTCTTGTTTGCACGGAATTTCCACATTCACACTATTTATTCTAAAGTGACAGATCACTTTTGATTTTTAAAAATTAAAAAAGTTAAATAAAAAAAAAATTTTTTTTTTTAAATATTTTATTTGTAATGGTAAAAAAAATTCCCGTCAATATCTTTATTCGTTTAGAGGGTATGGCTTATAAAAAAATGGTCTAAAAATTAAAAACCCCATATTTAGTTACCGATAACTCAATAAATAATCGGAATGTTGCAATAAAATTTGACGTGGTTACTACCAACTGTAGTAGCTCTACTAAATTGGAATTATCAAAATCGGAGAAGGTCGGGAAAATAGTAGCTCGCTTCACTTATTTTAGCCGATATATTATATATTTAAATTATTTTATTTTTTTATCTAACAACAGCTGAGATAAGACTATTTTTTTTTGCTGGTTTCATCGCCTTCTTTTATATTGATTTCATAGTTCGGATCATTGCAAGGATATTAATTAATATTATATTATTATTTTATTTATAGTTTTGCAAATTTTAAAATAAATTCCCTCTACCTTTTTTCTATTTTCAGCATTTCCTTTTACTTGTCACTTTTTTAATCGTTCAATCGCTGCCAGTGACACTTTTCAAAAAAATCAGCAGAAGTACTATTTTTGATTAAAATTATTAATTATTATTTTTGTATTTTAATTTTTAATCAACAACTTTCAACGGTCATAAAAACAGAATTTTTTTTTTGCGTTATGACTTTGAATGGATGTGGATTCTGGCATTCTGTTATCCCATCACTTTTTATTTTGTGATTTCTTTTTTAAGGAAATAATAACAGTGCTTCAAATTTGAATTCGCAACTTGTTTTAGCTTACATAATTCAAGTGTATTATACCCATCTGTCCGTATGAACGTTTAGATCTTAGAGATGGAAAGTGCTGTAGTAACCAAACTTTCGTATTAGATTCCTTAGTATTCCATAAGACACAAGCTTATTTTTTATTTTTACGAGACCAAGGTAGCTCCTATCAAGATAATCTTGAAAAAAAAACATAAGTAAACAACTATATCAAATAACTCCCTCTATAAAAATAATACTGTTGTTTGTAAAGATATCGAAACAAAATTTGGCATTCCAAAGTCTGATATATCAAATTTGATCAAATTCGGTTGACTATATCATATATGTCCCATACGGCCAATCGGGTCAAAAAAGTGTTTGATGAAAAATTCATTTTTTTTGTTTATAAAAACATCGAATACAAATTTGGCAAATAAATATCTTTTGGAGTTGTTTGTGTACTAAATAGCGATATGTTCTATATGTCAAGAAATGAATAATAAAAAAGCAATATATTAGATTTCTTTGCAAAATCGTCCGACAGTACTGTTCGCCATCTTTTTATTGTAAATCATTTTCTTTCATTTTTCATTTCATTTTATAATAATACAATAATGTCCAAAAGTCGGTAGTTCATCTCTTTAATAACTTTTTTTACTTGAAGTGCTTTTTTTTAAAACATCGTGTATTGTTAAATAGAAAAACATACATTTCTGCATAATCAAGGAAACTTTTACTTTTTATGCTCAAGCTGTTTCTTTAAAAATAGTAAATTAAATTTGTCGGGGCAGTTCCGAAAATACCAAACGTTTTTGATGGTGAATAAAAATTAAATCAAATAACTTCGCGATAAACTTCAATTGCATACAACCTTGGTCAAAAATATCCCGAATCATCCCAGTGTGGCGCTCAGTCACCTGACTCGGTGATTCTAATTTTGTTTTTTCAGTTACCAATTCTGTCAACGTTCTACTCTTATGCCATAGCAGGATCCAATCATCGAAAAATTTGTAATAAACGGTAACGATAACATGGTGAGCCAGTTATGGAGGATGTCATGCTCATGATACTTTGTCAGTAAGACCTACGTCATGCTACATATCCATTTTGTGACTACCGATTATGTACTACAATATATTAATTTATTTATTTTATCTTTAACTCCATCTTTTATTATAGATGATTTGATAAATTTTTTGATACAGAGTCTACGTCTCAAAAGGGCGGCTAAAAACTTATCCTACAGTAGAACGGCTTAACGATATAACTCAATTAACTTGACCTTTCTAGGGACTAAGCCCATCTGCTGTTCTTTGAGATGTTAGCTCTAACTCTCCTTGAGGTGATGACGAACGTTTTGATATAAAAGACTCAGTTAAGAACTCCAATTACTATCTCTTACACACTTAAAATGAAAATGGTAATAAATTTATACATATTATATTTAGCTACTTTGAATATTTTAGTTAAGATTCTAAATAATTGCGCTGCTGCTCTCGAGGAAGTCATTTCTTTTTTATTGCCAAAATTCACTTACCAGAACTAACAACTACTTTTATTGTCTTACTTTTGCTTACTACCATTTTGTTGCATTTTCGCCAGCGCCATTTTTGACTAGTAATGCATCAATTTCAAAATGGCGTATTTTCATATATGTATGTGTTTGTATATATATTCGCCATGTTCAACATGACGAATATACGACGCTCTCTAATTTGTAAGCCAATAGTTGTCCAATCAATTTCAAGTGTTCTCTGTCAAGCCACTCTCTGCTCATTCCCCTTCACCCTACAACAACTAACTTGAATCTACATAAAATGGCCGAAACGCACACATGCACACACTTGGACATATTTCTTTACAAGAGCAGCATTAAAGCCATAAAATTCATTGTTGACGCATGACGCAGCAGCAATCTCGATGGCATTTTGGTGAAGTTGGCGGCTTCTTCTACCAAATTCGCATATGTAGAAATTTGTACAGTCGCTGTTGGTGGTGGGCAGGGGGGCAAAAACAACAGACTGCAGCAAAAGGAAATGCAGAAAGTAAAGAAGTAGAACGAAGAACAAGAAAAATGAATGGCTGCTAAAAGCGACAACGACGTGGACAACAAAAATCACAAAGAAAATGCAAACTGATGAGTCACGAATTTTGAATGCTCTGCTTAGGTCATAGAAAACTTTGGAGTTATCAAAAGGTATTATAAACGAGGGAAGGTTCAAAAGTAATTGAACTAGCTTAAAGACATGAAAGGATACACTTTAATAATTGGTGATTTTTGAGTTCAAGAATTTTAGTATTATTACCAAAATACCACAGCAAAATTTGACAAAAGAACATAACGCCAAAAAATACCAACAAAATACCAAATATTGATTTGTTTTGGGCTAGTGTAGAACGAATAAGCTTTTTTTTTATCTGGGAGGTTGGAATTTTTTTCGTTATAACCTCGTTATAACCTTTGGAAGCGTTCTTATAGAGTATATACTACTAGCTACATATATAGCATATATATAAAAGTAAAATAACAAAATGGCCGCTTAAGCGCTTGTCGCTATAAGGATCTCAAAACGTTGTTTTCGACTGTGAGTGTCGCTATATCCTCTGCTCTTAGTTGAATATTATTATTTTATATGGTGTCGGATAAATATTTTTCTTGGCAATGAAATTACAGCTGGCAAACGTTTTTACGTGGTCGCAATGAAAAACCAAAAAAAAAAGGACAACATATGGTAGGAATAGAGGCTGAGCCTAGACTGCCACAACAGCCGCCTGATTTGTGTAGACATTTAGTTGTCGTCGGGCTTGTTATAGAGTTTTGCCATGATTGCTGTTTGTGTCGTCCTGGTAGTGCCATCTTTTTTGGCAAACAGCCTTTAGCCACTTGGCTTACATTTGGTGCAGCTGGCAAAGGCAAATGGAACATTGACTGCCAGCCAGAACTACATCGGGACAGCAGGACATCAGGACGAGAACAATGGAAAAATTGAAAATAAATTGCTGACACAAACAGAACAACATCAACGAGCTGGCCATAAAATATTGAAAAGCCGGCATAGTTTGCACTTGGTCTATGCTAGGACTTCCTTCTATGGATTTGTGTTTTTTGGGATTCTGCTGTGATGTCTATGCAGTTTTGCAATTAATGTATGAATGAATAAGAAGAAGAAGTAGGAGCTGTAGCAGCAGCTGGGTAAAAAATTGTGCAAAAATTAATTTTTGAAACAAACAGGCTCAGCGGGTCTGGTGGTCCCAACAATATTCACACCTACACATTGGAAGAACCCCCACAGAGTGAGTGATAAGAGGAGCAGAGAGCGGTGGCAACAAAAACAACGAGTAAATATGGGTCATGTTTGCTATGGTGTAATGTGTAGAATGATTGCAACTTTAAAAAGCAAACAAACAAGCCCACCGATGAACCAAGCCAAGCATCCAACCAACAAAACAAACAACAAAGCGGTTGGCAAGGCGGGCTTCGGCGGGGATTGAGGCACTCTACCAGGCAAGGCAAACAAACTGAATGCCTCATACGAATGCACAAATGAATGCCTAGGCAGTCTGAACGTATATGGTATACCTCCCGCTGCTTGTCATCACTTGTGTCGGAGCACATGCATCATTCATGCAGCGTGGGGCAGGCAACACAGGCAGAAGCTGCTACGTTGAGTGGCAGCAAGGACCAAAGTAAGCCTGGCATCAATGTGTGCTGCTGCTGCAGCTGCTCAGTGAGCTACACTTGGGCCATTGCTACCAGGTACTTACAGATACTGCTTCAGTTTCTGCTCCTGCTCCCACTCCCACTACCCCCACTGCTCCTGCTGCACTTGCACCTTTTTATGTGCCACATTTTGTTGTTGTTGTTACAATTGCTGCTGATTGCAAAAGTATCTGTAGCAAATGTTAACTGCTCAACAGGGCTGGGCACAGACTTAGACCTCATCGTTATTGCAAAGACGTACATTGGGTCCAAATCGTCTTAGTGCTGGTCACAAAAGAGTTGAAAGACCTAATGAGATATTATATAATAATGGGTCTTCTTTTCTTGGAAACGCTCAGTCAGTTTTGTCGTTGGTAGCAAGCTATTTTGATAAGTATTTTAATAAAATATTCTAGCAGTTTAAAAATATCGAAAGTTAAATAAATTAAAATAGCTGAGAGAGCTTTCAGCATATAGTAAGATCTGTTTTGAGACTAATATGCTGTAAAGAAATCTAACGAAATAATCTCATCCTTAATATTATTTTCACATTATTTTGTTAAAAAAAATTAATTTTGTAACACTTTTAAGTCTTTAGACAAAATCGAAAAGTTGCCTTTTATATGGAGGTATTTTTAAAAATCAAACACCGATTCTGAGTTCAGAAATTTGATCAATATGAAATTTTTGTGTTTTCATAAAACTATTCAAAAATGGAATATTATACTTTTTTTGTTGAGATTTATATTGAATTAAATATTGTTGAGCCGGACATTCCCTGATCAAACGATGATTTGGCTACTGTTATCGCATTGGGAAAAGCTTTTTTAATATATGAATTTTCGATCTACTATAGACTAAGCATTATTTGAGATTTTTCTTTAAATAGTGGACACAGAATTTTAGGTTAATATAAACATTTTAAAATTTTAGTTTTTACAATTATTTTAATTTATCCCTAGATGAAGCTTTTTGAGGTTAAGCTTGTGCATGAAGAACTCCGAATAAATTCTTTAATACTATGTTCTAAATATTTTACATATTTTTTTTTGTATTATTCATAATTTTTATATTGGAGTTATAATTATAATACTTATTTATTTAAATTTTTTAATTAGCAGAAAAATATATAAAGACTTATAGTAACGTACGCCAATGTGAAATTGGAAAATGATATATTTTGGTTAAGGCTATGAAAAATTAACAAAAATTAAACTTTCAGCGTAACTGTTCTTTAGTTTTAATTTATTCATTTATAATAAGTTTATAAAAACTTACAAAAAAAACCAAATTAGCATAAGTACATGTACCTAGATTAGAATTATTTTATTTTTTATAAATCCATTGTTTTTTTTTTATTTTGGAAAAAAATGTTTAAAGATTCTTTAATGCTTCTTCTTCTTCTTTAATGATTTTGATCTAATTGCCGTTCATCACGATGCAAAATTTTGTTCACGAAATATTCACGAAGAACTGAAAAAATTCCCAAATCCATGTGTTAAAAAAAATCTCGAAAACGGAGGCTAACAAAAAAAAAAAAGAATGAAATCAAATCAATGAAACCAAAATGTTTCTTAAAAACACTTCAATCGATTACCCTTAAATTAGTTGACTAGTGAAACGCTTAAATTAGTGAACTAGCGTAACCGAAACCTTATCTTGAAAACCGAATTTATATGGACAAAAATTAAGTCACTTTTTGTACCGATATTCGGTTTTAATGATTATGCCATCTATCTCGTCTCTTTCGGCCTGCCAATATTCGCGGCAAAAGTTATTTTGGCCAAATGTCGCTAAATTATCGAGTTATCGATATATTTTTACTGTAAATACATTTTTTTCATATTAAATATCAAAATACTTGTAAGAAAAAGAGTAATATCAAAAGAAATGGATCCGGCTAAGACCAAAAAGTTAGGAACGTAAATTTTTTTCGCAAAGCTTGTCTTAGTCTGAATGATCGTTCTATTTTTCACATCCATTCAATTAATTTTTGTATATTCGCATTTGCACAATAGAATATTTTAGCTTATTTCCATATCCTTTAAAATAAACACAACTCTTCCTTATTTACTTTTATACTAGTTCGTAATATCTCCCCAGGATTTGACAATATAAGGAAATCAATCTCTTTTCCCAAATAAAAAAAATGGCGGACGTAAAGTCGGGCGCGGACGACTTTAGGATACCCTGTACCACTAGCTTGTAATAAAGTCCGATTTCTTCACAAAAAACCAAAAACAGAAGAATTTTTAAGCAAAAATTTTTTTTGACCGATCGTTCCTATGGGAGCTATATGATATAGTCAACCGATTTCAATAAAATTTGACACGGTGCTTAAATACCTTAAAAAAGATATGAATGCCAAAGTTATTTCAAATATCTTTACAAACAAACAAAACACATCGAATTTTGTATAAAAAACGTGTTTTTGGACCGATTGGTCCTATGGGAGCTATATGATCTAGTCAAACGATTTGGATTAAATTTGGTACAGTGCTTAGGCACTATAAAATACTCACGAATGTCAAATTTGGTCCCAATATCTTAACAAACAAACGAAACACAACAAATTTTGTTAAAAAATCGATGTTTTGGAAGATCGGACCTATGGGAGCTATATGATATAGTCAACCGATTTTGTTCAAATTTGGCACATTGCTTAAGTGGTCTAAAAAATTTCCAAACGCCAAATCTGGTTAGGATATCTTTATTAAAAAACGAAATATAGCCAATTTTTCTTTAAAAAAGTTATTTTGGCCGATCGGTCCTATGGGAGCGATATGATATAGTCAACCGATTTCGATCAAATTTGGTACAGTGATTGGGAACTGTAAAAAACTTTCGAATACCAAATTTGGTTACGATATCTTCATAAACAAACGAATTATTCATCTAAAACGCTTTTTTTTGTCGGGTCGTCTCAAACACCCCCATGGGAGCTATATAATTTATCCCCGATATCAAAAAAATAAAATAAACTTGCCTCCTATGGAACAATATGGGATCTAATGTGAAAGTTTGGTAACTCTAGCTCTTACCATCTCTGAGATCTAGGCGTTCACACGGACGGACGGACGGACGGACGGACAGACGGACGGACAGACGGACAGACGGACATGGGTATATCGACTTCTCTATTCACCCTGATCATATTTTAGGTAACTTTGGGGTGTCTCCGACGTCTCCTTCTATATGTTACATACAGTTTTCGGCTTGCACAAACTTAATATACCCTTAGTACCATACGGTACAGGGTATAAAAATAAAATTTTTTATTATAAGAAAAAGTTTGAGTACCCATCGTGTTTGACAATAAATTTTTTAACTAGTATTTATAAAAGTAATTAAACAATTCTGTCTTAAATATTGTAGATAAACATATAAAAAATATACTTTGTATAAAAGATTTTTAATTCGTAATTTTTATTTTTTAACGCACTGGACCAAAGATAAGAGATATTGGTATTAAGTTTTGCAAAAGTTGCTTCTAATGCGACCAGAAAAACAAAATAAATTTGTATAAACTATGTGTCCGCCTGTCTCTATCTGTCTGTCCCTCTGCCCATCACTTTTCACGTTTCGTTACTGAAAATTGTAAGATCTAGAGCAACCAAAGCTGGCAGGTTAGCTCACTGCGTACGTCACGCCAGACAACATAATTTTATTTTTTTCGATATTGGGAATATATAAAGAGGTATTACAGACCACCTTGACAAATCAATTAAGATAGCCCAAAAATGAGTTCTATGGAAGATGGCAATTGAAGACGCCCTATCAGGAGATAAAGAAAATTATATATCATACAATTATATAGAAATCATAACCAAAATTTAGTGTTGAATATTTTTTAAGTTCCCTAGGACAGCGCCAATTTTAATATTTATTATAGCAGCCAACGGATCGTTTAACCGAAAAGATGGTTTTTGCGATATAATTCGTTTAATTTTCGAGTAACCAAATTTGGCATTCAGAAGTTTTTTGGAGCATCCTAGAACTGTACCATCTAGAATCATTGAAATATATCGAAGTCGGCTTAATCTCTTATATAGAGCGTATAGAAGCGAACCGTCGGTGGCGTAAGTGGAAGCGTAATCGCCTCTAAAACCGAAAGGCGGGTGGCATCGCTTGCTCAAAGAACCTATTTGCCATGAAAGTCTCTATTAATTAAAGACACCGCCGTTCGGATTCGGCTATAAACTGTGAGATCTCTGTTTGTTTGAACAGTTATTAATAGAGATCCCCTATGTCCCTCTCTAAGGGGTCAAACAGGAATTTATTTTTATAGAAATGAACCAAATTAAATAAAAAGTTTTTTGCAGTATCTATCCGATATGCCAAAGTGGATCTAAATCGGTTCACTTCATTTTTTTGTTTAATTATTGTTAAATAAATCAGGGGTTTTTCTTAAATTTTTTCTCTAAAATTAACATTACAATTTTATTATAAGGGTATTCTCTTTTATATATAAGCTGCGTTGGTTCCGGTTTTTTGTGTTTGTATAAGTTAGGCTGTTCTAGTCTATCCGCTTTAGCGTTAAGAATAATTACAAATGAAATTAAATTAAAAAATTAAATTTTTTGTATTTTTTGTCTTTTATGATACAATTATATAAATAATTTAAAGCTCTCAAAAAAAAAAACACCGTCCTTTAATGTTTCAAATATTCAAAGATAAAGAGATTAATATAATATGTATTTTCTAATTTGAGAAGTTTTTTCAAATACCTAAAATCAAAGCATAGCGAATACGAATCCATTTAAAGTGATTTGATCAAAGATAGGCTTTTTTCAGTTCTTTTTGTAGAGATATTATGGAATTTACTTAAATTCGGCATAAAACTTTTAAACATACACACTGACTTATGGAAACTATAAAGCAGCTCCATAAGTTTCAAGTGTCTGGAATATACACTGCAGAAAATAATAAAATGTTGGGAAAAAACATTGCTTAATAATGTTGTGTCAACTAGCCCAAGTAATTTCTTCAAAGACAAATAAGAGTTGTTCCCATAGTACCGTCACTTGATCTATCTTCTCCTACACACTTGCTTTTTGTTCTGCATCCCTGGTTGCGCTGCATCAAGTCGTTGCCTGATTACAAAAGTATTTGCAATGTCGATGACTGCAACGACAGCTCCAACAGCTCCAACGAGAACGACAACATTATTGAGCCTTAGCAACCTGAAGTTGTGCCACTAATGTCGCTGCTCTCTTCCTGAAGCTTCCACTCAAGGAGTCAACTTGGGTGCGCTTTAAAAGCCGGAGTAGCAGTCATGGCGGCTTGAATGCGCTTGATTTAAGTTAATACGAAACAAATACACTTGCAGATACACACACAGATACAAAAGGCAGTAGTTGCCAGATACAATAGTTTCAGTTGCAAGTAAGTGGCGCCTTATGCTCGTTATTTTGCTGTTGTTGCCACTCCGAGGGCAAAAATTTGCCAAAGTCTGCGCGAATTTCAGTGAGATTTGAGGTAGCGTGAGTTGAGTCGAGTGAAGCTTGTAATTAAAAACTGGCATTTAAACGTTTCATAAGTGCCTGGCAAATGAATTGCAAATGATTTGTAAAAACACACACCCCCCGAGTCCTGGCACAAGCATACCCCACCATTGCAAAGGCAATGAAACCTTGTTTAAAGGATTCAAAGGGGTTGCTGATTAAAATTGCACAACGGCGGCTGCATCGACAGCAATTGCAGCTCCTGGCTCTTTGCAACTTCCTTTTTTTCCACCCGCTCCGGCATCTCACTTAAGTTGCATACAAAAAACCCTTTTAACCCAGATTGAAAAACTCGAAATTAGTTTTCATTTCTGCAGCTGCAGCATATAGAAATGTTTTGTGGCAGGGGGCAGTAGATTCGGGGTTAACTGCGCCTTCCAGTTAATTTTTAATGACCTCCTCCTCCCCATGCTGCTCCTCCGAGTAAGCAGCTGGCTAAACTGTTGCTCCGGCCATAGTAATTATGCACATCGTACCAGTATTTGTTATTGCCTCTAATGTTATTGTTCTTGTTGGCGACCATTATGGCCTTTATGTGCCACGCCCTCGCCTCTGCAAGCATAATAATAATTGTTGCCACAAAAGCAATGCTTCCAGGCACTAAAAACCATGTTTTCTAGTTAAAGGCGTTTAGTACATTGCAGTTCAATTCTCTTTGCAGCTAACAAAATCCTAATGCATAAAAATAACATAAAGCATATTTGTACACTGAGCGAAAAAAGGGGTTAGTTTTGGTGCTTGGGGAGAGGCGTAGTTGTCGGAATATAAGTAAGCCAGTCGAAGTCTAAGTCGGTTGATATCGAAAATTGATATTCTATGAGCCCCGACATATTCACAAAACATGTACTGACTAAATTTCTATCTCAATCTCATTGAAACTAATTGTTAGAAATAGTGATAAAGAACATCATCTTGCTCAGAAGCCTTCTAACTTTGCAATGTCTCGAAATTGATACTTCCATTTCCTTGTACTTTTTTTTCTTTCCGTTAAATGGTTTCTCACAGGGATGTCGGGCACTGCGACCAAAAGGTCTTTTGCACGATACTCTTAAGTTAAAGCAAAAGACTTTCCGCTTTCCGGATGAATAGCAGTAGGTCTTTTGATGGTATTGACCTGAGATGGAAGGTACTAATCCTTTTCTTTCCCGTGCACTCCAATTTTATGTAGGTGGTATCTTACAGTGTGGTGGCCATATGGTTAAGCTACCTGGAGCTTTAGGTCTGCTCTGCCAAGACCTTTTGTCTTGATCGCATCCAGATGTTTGACAAGCACTTTTGCTTGACGAAGCCGCGGAAGGGAGATCCAGTATATCCTATGTTCTCCTGTAGCCCATTTGTTTATCATGGTTTTGATTGTGGATAAGCCAGCACCACAAAACGGCGCAGGAGATGTGGTCAGGGTGGAGGCATGTCGTGCTAGATCGTCAGCGATCGTGTTACCATCCACTCCCGGGCGAACAGGGTTTGGAGATAGTTATTGCATTCGTTATCCATCCTGGAGGAGATGCTACAGGATGACAATGCCCTAATAGCAGCTTGGCTATCTGAATAAATACATATGTTTGAGAAGGATACTAAGGACGCAGATCTCTAAGGCATGAATCTCCGCTTGAAAAACGCTGGGCCAGATGCCTATAGCGGTAGAGATTCTGGAGTTGGGTCCAACGATTCCAACACCTACATCCAGCTCAGTTTTAGACCCATCCGTGAACTATTGTTGCCACCGGGGGCTGCCATCAGCCCGAGTCTCCCGACTTGGGAAAAGAGATTTAAATTTATTTTTTGTTCTTGTTGTGAAAATATGCCGTGATCATAATATCTGATCTTTAAATTTCTATGTGTTCTCAAGTTTCTAACCAATACGTACTAAGCGATCAGATAGCAAAGCTTTTGTCTTCCTATACCATTGGTCCTTTAAAAGTCTTCTATCAGAACCTTCTTAAGGTTATTTTGGAAAGAGTTTCTCTCTTTTATTTAAAGAGCTGCCAAATCTGTAAACATTAAAAAAATTTGGTTTTCAAGACTCAAAAAAATGTTAATTTCTCTCTCATCCTAGCTCAATTTTTACAATCGTTCTTCTCGAATGGGAACTCTGAACTAAGAAACGAATGTACTATTTATCCGAATTCGTTTTGATTTTTTCGTTTACGGACAAACCATTAATTTCATTACCATTTGATAATGTAATAATAATGCGAGATTGAGTTGTGAACGTTGAATGAAAATTCGCTTTCTTCCACCATTCCGTCTTCTGCTTTTTTGATATCTTCGAAAAATCATAGACATCAGCTTCACAACTTGGTAGCCACATTCGTCTGGCGAGGTTATAGTACACATACTCCCTGGAATCCTTCTGCAGACAGATTGACAAATTAATCCAGTGCCGTATAGTGAATTTGTAGTTTGGAATAATTCTTCTAGAGAATCTTTTACCGACGAATTCTTGTAAACAGGTGTTAAATGCACATCGACAGGAGTTATTATGAAATGCAAGTTTCAAAATATTAAAAAAAAAAAAGTATTTCTAGATGGATTCTTGCAATAAACGCAAAAATAAATTTGATCCAGTTACTATTTCGTTTGACCCGTAAACACTTTGTTGGCCTTAACTCATTTAAATCTTTCTTTTTTTCAGTGTTTTTGTATTGAATATATGTGTGTATATGCCTTTGCGTGTGTGTGCAGCCTCAAAGGAATAAATTCCAAAGCTGGAATCGATTTTCGTTTAAACGTGGAAAATAAAAAGTTGCCGCCTGTCGATTGAGTTGATTTTCCTTCCTTGTTATTGTTGTTGTGGCTGTTTCACTTGCCCTTTTTGCTGCACTTTGTTGCCATAATTGCAGTTGTTGTTGTTGTTATTGCTTTTGTTGTAACCTGTTTGAAAAATATTACATTGACCCAGTAAACGGTTTTTTTTTGTATGGCCAAGCAGAAATACTACACTGTAAAAAATATGAATTTTTTAGGGCGTCACTAAAAGTGGAATGTCCTCATAAACTAAAAAAAAAATGTTTTGTCAAGGAAAAAGCTTTAGTTTGCATCAGATCTCGTAATATTCATAATTTTTGAAACCAAAATAATGATATATTAATTACTTATTCTTACTTATGAATTCGAACCATTTTTATATAGTTGTAAATGTATAGTTGTATAGTAAAACCGAACCGCCCTAAAGAATCCAAATTTTATGAATAACCAACCCCCGAAAGCATTTACCGTATTTTCTCCGACACTCCTCAATATTTGAATTTTCTATTTTGATTAAAAAAAAAAACATTTGGAGGCTTCTTAGAAAAGTATTCGAGAAAAAATTTTCAGGGTATTATATTGTAGGGCACCTCCTCAATTCCTCAATTATAATTATTTCACGAAACTTAAATGAAACTTGATATTTAAAAATAGCATACGTAAAGTCGCGCGCGGACGACTTTGGGATACCCTGTACCACTAGCTTGCAATAAAATCCGGTTCCTTCATATAAAACCAAAAACAAAAATTTTTAAGCAAAAAATTTATTTTTGGCCGATCCTTCCTATGGGAGCTATATTATATAGTCAACCGATTTCGATGAAATTTGACTCAGTGCTTACCTATTAAACCTAAACCTACCTATTAAAAAATTTGAATGCCGAATTTGGTTAAAAAATCTTTACAAACAAACGAAACACATCGAATTTTGTATAAAAAAAGTATTTTCGGAACGATTCGTCCTATGAAAGCTATATAAATTAGTCAGCCGATTTCAATAAAATTTGACACAGTGCTTTAATACCTTAAAAAATGCTGTTCGGAATGCTGAATTTATTTCAAATATCTTTTCAAACAAACGAAACTCAACGAATTTTGTATAAAAACGTTTTTTGGACCGATTCGTCCTATGGGAGCTATAGTCAACCGATTTTGATTAAACTTCCGAATACGAAATTTGATTTTAATATCTTCACAAACAAACCAAGCACAACAAATCGAATCAAAAATCGATTTTTTGGAAGATCGGCCCTATGGGAGCTAAATAATATAGTCTACCGATTTTGATCAAATTTGGTACAGTGCTTGGAAACTATAAAAAAATTTCGAGTGCCCAATTTGGCAACGATATCTTCATAAACAAACGAGTTATTCATCTAAAACCTTTTATTTCAAGGTCGTCTTGAAAACTCCTATGGGATAATTTAACCCCGATATCAAAAAAATAAAATTAACTTTTCTCCTATGGAATAATGTGGGATCTAATGTGAAAGTTTGGTTACTGTAGCTTTTACCATCTCTGAGATCTAGGCACTTAAACGGACAGACCGACAGACTTATGTCGACTTCTCTGGTCACCCTGATCATATTTTAGGTAACTTTGGGGTGTCTCCGACGGTTCCTTCTATATATTACATACATTTTCGGCTTGCACAAACTTAATATACCCTTTGTACTATACAGAACAGGGTATAAATATCAATACGACTTTTCCAACACACGCAAAGGATTTACCGTGTTTTCTCCCACATGAATTTACGACTTACCCCATGTACTTTCAATAAGGTAAATTTAGATTTTCATAGAAAAAAAACAATTGGAAAGTTCTTAGAAAGAATATACAGAAATAAAATTTTTCAACAAAAAAGGTACAGGGTACCGGTCTCCCTTTTTTAATTATAAGCGTTGAAAAATTAAAGTTTTTTCATGACATTAATATTGGTTGATTTAGTTGTTGGAAAAATACAAAGTAGGAAAAGCACGTCTTTCGAAATCATAGCCTCAAATATTCCAAAGTCCTTGATCAATAAATAACAAAATGTATCTACTACCTATCTGGTTAAACATTTTGTACCTGACTATATGGCGCTCTGTACCACCTTGCTAGTCTAGGATATCTATATGCATGGATACATTTAAAAATAAATTACAATCTATCATGTCAGCTTCAGCTTATTGTATATTATGCGCAAATTTGTATTATTCCGTAGTCTTCGTTCCTTAATATAACGTATATTAAAAAAAGTGTTGCATACCCCAAAGGCGCAACATTAGTTTCAACTTGTGGAAATTACAATGAGAAATAAGCAATTAAAAACCAAGAAACAAAAACAAAACAACAATAACGATAATAAGTTTAAGTCAACTGCATTTACAATTATAAAATATTACATAAAATATAGAAGAGAGCAGGAATAAAAGAAAAACGAAAGGCACAAATTAATTGCCAAACGAAATACCCAAAAAAGTAATTAACTTATGAACAATATTTGAGCCCGAGATTTCTGTTTCTTGTTTTAGATGTTTGTTTCTTTGTTGGTCTTCTGTTGTTTTTTATGCCCACACAATAAATCATTACAAGGCACAAGAAGTTTTCAGTTTCATTTCCATTTTTTGTGCCGTGCTCCTTGGGTCGCATGCCATATGCATTGCCGTGTGACGTAAGCACAAAGAAAAAAAAAAGTAACTTGTGCGGGTGGCTTCTCCTTGGTAGCTGCTCCTGTTCGCCATTTCTTATGCTGCTGGCAAGGCCATACTTTGCTTCCAGCCCGGCACTGGAACTGTCTAAGAGCATTTCCGCATGCCACATGTGGCTGTTGCACGGCCAAAGTGAATAATTCATTTTATTGGCCAACTACAGGTAGACTGTAGCCGACTGCCTTTGCCTTTATACGTAATATAAAATTATTATTATTTTTTGATTTATTTTATAGTCGCTTGTCAGAGCTTGTTTCTTACCTTTTTTTGACCCTTCTATAATTTTCTGGCAAATTTTGGTAACCGTTTTTTATTGGCCTACAAGCAGGCGTCGAAAATTGCGTGTAAAATTGATGAGGGCCAAATCCGAAAAAGTTGCCTTGGCGCACTTTTCCGCTTGTTTATTGCAGAAGTTTTGTAGCACTTTGGGCTAAACTTAAGGTGTCACAAGCAAAGTTGGCCAGAAAATCTTTAATGTTAAAAAAAATAACAATTTTGGAGTCACGAAACTAGAAATAACTATCAAAATTTTTAATAAGATTATTTCAGTTGCGAGCATTATTTCAGCTTGAGTAAAGAGTACTACCTCGATCAAAATACAATATTACACTAGTCGACGATGAAAAATCTCCAGAGATGAGACTTATATTTTATGTTAGGGCGATGTTTCAGCATTCATAATCCGTTTTTTTATTATCCTCTTTTAGCTTTGAAAAAATATCACGACCAAAAACATTAAATAGCTCACTTTTTAAGTGTCTTAGATTTTTTCTGAAAGAAGTAGTGATATTTGTAGAAAAAGTTACCAAAATGTTGCGTTCTTTGGGCTTTCGGGCACATCTGGAGCTATTCATCAAAATCGATATTGTTTCCTTTAAATTTCAAAGTATATAATCTTAACCAATTGGGGAAAAAAGGTTTTGAAAGCTGCTAGGATCTTAAACTTAAATTTTTTTAAAAAGCCCTAAAAATCTTGATATAAGGGTTCAAAGCTAAAAATCTGACCAAAAACGTGACCAAAATTTTTATTATCGGCATTTAGCTATTTTTTTTCAGACCATTTTACTATTTCAGAAATTAAAAGTGTTGCGTTTAGGAATGTTACATTACAAAAAAATGTAATACAGTCGAAGCAGTGCCCGACAGTGTAAAATTCCTTACCTTTTTTCCGAACAAATTTTTTTCCTGCATATTTCTTCTAAGAATTTTTCCATTGGAACATTGTTTGTTTGAACAAAACTATAATCATACCATCTCTTTGATAATTTGTACCGATTTTTATGAAAACGGAGAGTTACATCAAAAAATCAATTGAAGGTATAAATTTAAATTTGATACGTGGATGGGTGTAGGAGAAAACACGATAAACAGATTGCGGGGGTGAGGTATCCGCATTGTTAAAATTTTGTCCACAGATCCACAGATTTGTTCATGAATGAGCTCACCAAACACAGTTTGGTCAAAAACAAATATCTACTGTGAGGGAACGGGAGAAGATATTGTCATGATTCATCTTCTTAGGAAATATATGCGTTAAGAGGTAAAGTTTCGCATCTCAAGCTCTTATAGTCTCCGAAATGTAAGTGTTCATACAGACGGCCATGCCTCAATTGATATGCGAGGCTATGATAAGCATTTTGGTATAAGGGACTTGGGGTCTACCACGCCTCCTTCTGTCCGTTACATACATTGCATAAATCTAGTATACCCTTTGTACTCTATAGGTACACGGTATAAAAATTGTTTCTCGGGTTCGGGGTTGCTCAATTCAATTTGTGAAAGCATTTTCAACTTTTCAAATTCCAAAAAAAATTTAATGGTTCGTACTTAAGTAGATTCTGTTTTTATTAAGACTTGATGATATTTTGGGTTTAAACTTTTCATTTATCTTGCAAATAGATGATTACATACATTTGATAAATCGGATATGCCATAGTATTATGTCAGATTCCTCCTATCAATTCGATTTTTTCAATAAGTTTTGAACGCGGAATTGACGTTATTGTTTTCGAATTTTTAGCCAGTAGAGAAGAGCGTCCAGAAGCGCTCGAGATCATAATGCAGATACTTGAACTTCAAAAATAATCAGGTTCCATTTTCAAAACAGTTTAGGGTTGAAGAGTCTTCTAAGGCATCATCAGATTTTATAAAAAAATATATAGATATAAAACAATCTTCAAAGTTAATCGTTGATAAAAGTATCTGCTACTGATGAGAAAATATTTAAGGGCTCAAAGTATAAAAATTACTAAAATCTTATTTTCGTATTTTCAGTCTTGTCAAGATTGTCATAAACTTATTTTTAGTTCATAAATTATTATAAGAATTACAAAAATTTTTATACTCTGTAGAGTATGGTACAAAGGGTATATTAAGTTTGTGCAACCCGATAATGTATGTAACATATAGAAGGAGTCTTCGGAAGCACCCCAAATTTATTTAACATATGAAGAATTCGATATACCCATGGCCGTCTGTCCGTCCGTCGGTCTGTCCGCTTAAACGTCTAGATTTCAGAGATGGTAAGAGGAAGAGTAATCAAACTTATACATTAGATCTTATATTATTCCTTACGAAACAAGTTTATTTTACTTTTTTGATATCGGGGTTAAATTATATAGCTCCCATAGGGGTGTTTCAGACGACCTCGAAAAAAAATAAAAGTTTTAGATTGATAACACTATGCAACAGTTTTTTGATCCCGGCTTCAAAATAGTTGATCCCTATGTAAAATTTCACGCTGAATTCAAATCTGCTTAGAAAAATGTTGAAAGTAGAACAGTTTTTGAGATATCGCCAAATTTGCATTTTTCATGTTTTGAAAAAGGTTAGTCTACTAAAATACAATTTTCTCTGGTTTTAGTGCACCGATTTTTGTAAACTGGGACGTAAATTAAAGATAACAAAAATATTTCTTAAAAAAATTACAGTTGTTTAAAATCCAATCATAAATGACGAAGATATGGCACTTCAAAGTTGAATTTTTGTAAAAATTTTGATGATTTTTCAATTTTTTGCTGACTTTTACTAAGTTTTTTTCGATCTTTCCATAAAAATTGCTCCGGTTTTAGATATTGACATAATGGCGTAATCTTTTACGAACATTTTTTGCCTGGTTCATCATCATCGGGTAAAAAATACTTCCGCATTTGCAGTATTTGGTGAAATAACTCAAATTTTATTTTTTATGACTCTGAAAGCACATGAATTTTATTGCTCTCACAAGGTCAAAAGTTTTGCATTGGTCGCAAAATGTCCTCTCTGACATTGATATATAACTAATATATCGAGTTTTTGCTAGTTTTTTCAGTTTAAGAATCACATCTTACCAAGCCAAATAAGGATAAACATTGAGCATTAGGAGTTTTTATTGCAGTTCAGGTTAGGAAAAAAAAATTCAAATGATGTAGACCGCTGTTGTTTTTTGTGCAGACTCTGTGTTTCTCGCAACAAGAACCAGCAATAGTCTCCCATCATTGCCTGATCCCACTTGCCTTGGTAGCGAAACTCCATCTGCTTCATTTGCTGATGGAAACGTTCACCATGCTCGTCGCTTTCGGCGCCTAGGTTGTCCGGGAAAAAATCCAAATGGGAATGTAAAAAATGAATTTTTAAAGACATATTTACACCTTTAAAAAATAAAAAGAAAAACCAATATTGGTAAATATAAAAACTCGAGAAAAAACAAACTGAAATTATACCAATTTTTTTGTAGTTTTCCATTAAATCATCAACAATTTCTTTGTAGTCCTCACTTCTTTTGTTGCCTAGAAAACTAGACACTACTGCGCAAAACGATCCCCATGCTTTAGCCTCGTCCGCTGATAATGCCGAGTAAAATTCTGTGTTGCTCTTGTTCATTAGCTTTTTGATTTGCGGACCCACAAATACGACTTTTCAAAAATGTTAAGTTAAATTTGAATTCGGAAGCAAATTTTGGATAAAAATTGCATATTTGGTGCGACCAATGCAAAACTTTTGACCTTGTGAGAGCAATAGATTCATGTGCTTTCAGAGTCATAAAAAATAAAATTTGAGTTATTTCACCAAATACTGCAAATGCGGAAGTATTTTTTACCCGATGATGATGAACCAGGGCAAAAAATGTTCGTAAAAGATTACGCCATTATGTCAATATCTAAAACCGGAGCAATTTTTATGGAAAGATCGAAAAAAACTTAGTAAAAGTCAGCAAAAAATTGAAAAATCATCAAAATTTTTACAAAAATTCAACTTTGAAGTGCCATATCTTCGTCATTTATGATTGGATTTTAAACAACTGTAATTTTTTTAAGAAATATTTTTGTTATCTTTAATTTACGTCCCAGTTTACAAAAATCGGTGCACTAAAACCAGAGAAAATTGTATTTTAGTAGACTAACCTTTTTTCAAAACATGAAAAATGCAAATTTGGCGATATCTCAAAAACTGTTCTACTTTCAACATTTTTCTAAGCAGATTTGAGTTCAGCGTGAAATTTTACATAGGGATCAACTATTTTGAAGCCGGGATCAGAAAAATTTTGAAATTTTGTTGCATAGTGTAATTCGTTTGTTTATGAAGATATCTTAACCAAATTTTTTGTAGTTCCCAAGCAATATACCAAATTTGATAAAAATAGGTTACCTATATCATATAGCACGCCTAGGTCCGATCGGCCAAAATAATTTTTAAACAAAATTCCCTATATTTAATTTTTTAATTAAAATATCGTAAACAGATTTGGTATTTAGAAGTTTTTTAGAGTACGCAAGCATTGTATCAAATTTGAATAAAATCGGTAGACTATATCATATACCTCCCATTGGACGGATCGGTCCAAAAAAACATTTTTTATACAAAATTCGTTGTGTTTCGTTTGTTTGTAAAGATATTTGAACTAAATTCGGCATTCAGTTTTTTTTGGAAGGTACTCAAGCACTGTCTCAAATTTGATAGAAATAGGTTGACTATATCATATAGCTCCTATGGGAATGATCGATCAAAAAAGAAAGTTTGCTTAAAAATTCTTCCGTTTTTGGCTTTTTAAGAATGAACCGAATTTTATTGCAAGCTAGTGGTACAGGGTATCCCAAAGTCGTCCGCGCCCAACTTTACGCACGTCATTTTTTATTTTAATAATATTTCACACACTTCCTAAAATATCTGTCTTCTCATCAAATTCTTCCTTTTAATAATGGGATTTAAATGAAATGATGTGCCGGAAAATTCAGCAATATTTAAAGTATATGATAATTTCCAATTTTTAATAATTTCGGATTCTATTGTAGGTGGAAATAACTTAATTTTATATTTCATTACCTTTTTATCTAAATTCGCTTCTTTTTAGGTTTTATTTATTATATTAAAAATACTTGCTCTTAATTTAACACCTAAAATACTTTTTGTATTTAAAGCTATTGCAGGAAAATTTTTTTAAGTTTTTAAATTTTTAGAAACCTCTGTCTCAAATCTTTTTTCATTTCCGTGTTTGCCAAGTCAGGTAAAAAATGAGCTCACATGTCCATGTCATAAAGTGTCACCCATAATTGGCAGCTAAGATTCGTAAAGTCAGCAAATATTACTTCTTAAACAGGCTCAACGATTTAAGCATGTCACTCAAGGATTTAACATTCATCCTGTTCACATTTCGGAACAGTATTTATTTAAGTTTCCAATTTTTCATTTAACACGCCGCCAGTTTTCATATCCGTTGTCCTAAACGCACATTTGGCTTTATATTTTCTAAATAAATTGTATCTTTTTTTTGTGGACCTAATTCAATAATGGCTACAAAGCAACATATCCAACACAAACACACACACTTAGCCATAAGCAGAGTCACAGACACAGCCACACACAGATACACGCATACATGTATGAGGTCTAAAAAAAATTGGCAACAATTTAAAAGCCTAACCGCAGGCGTTGACTTTTTGTAGTGGTCAGTTTTGGTGTTGTACGAGTTTATACCAAACAGAAAAAACTTTTGCGGCCAGACATCCAATAACAAAAAAATAGAGTCAAAGCAAAAAATGTAATAATAAAGGCAGAGAAAAAATAAGGGAAATAAGAGAAATAAGAGAAACCGGCAAAACAAAAATGCCAAACAATTTTTGTTGAGGCGTTACAATTAATAAACTCAGCCGCTCTCTTCTCTGCTCAGCTGTCCACGTTATAGTTGGGGTATTGACCAGCTACAAAATTGCAAGGATTCGTACTATGCGAAAAGGAGCGCCAGGATTAGACGTTGCCACACTAAAACAAAAAAAAAAAAGAAATAAAAAAAAAAATGTTTAAACAAAAAACGAGCGTAGAAAGGTTTGCTTGCAACTGAAGCTGAAAGGCACATAAATTAGAGGCGCGTCGCCACTGCCTGTCGCCTAATACTGGAATACCCTTACGGAGAGCATATGGAAACTTGTAAAAAGATTTGGCAGTTTCGTGAAAATAAATTGTTTAAAAAAAAATCTATTAGTAACCGACTTAAGCACATTTTTTTTTTAAATCAAAATGGATATGGAATATACGGATATTATTTTTATAAAAAACGTATTTTCCGACTTAATATTGAATTTTCTTTTTTTTTAATTTTAAAAAATTTAACAGGACGGCTTTTCATATAATTTTTCTATTTTTAAGACCAAGCCCAAGCAAATGAGTTGATTTTTAGATATACCGAAATTTATATCGATAAGCATTATACATTGTCGAGTCAATACCATTTTTTAATGTAATCGTAATATTTGGTTTCTAAAGAAGTCACTAAGCCCAAGCAACAGAGTTGCTATTTAAATATATTGGATATTTAACGATTCGAGTCAATACATCTTTTTAAAATAATCACTATATATTTTATTTGTAACAAGCCCAAGCAAATGAGTTGCAATTTAAAAATATCAAATATTTCTTTAATAAATTTGTTCGTAACAAATCAGATTTTTGTAAGCTTGGCGATGGTTTAAGACATTTAAAGCATCTTTGGAAATTTCATTGAGTATTTAGGAGAGAGAGGATTTAATCCACAAAAAAGTCATAACTTTCTCAATTGTAGGAGTTACCCTTGTATATGTATCATTTTTCTCAGCTGTTATTTTTCAGTAGACAGAATTTTTAAATTAAAAAATAAATAATAAAATCAATTTAAAACAACTAAAAAATTACGGTTTTTTTTAAGTCAAAGTATTGCATAAATACAAATTTTAAAATATTATTCAAGTATCTTCATTTACTTCATACATATGGTCAAACAAAAGTACTTATTTATCGAAAACAAAAACTAATTGCATTTTTTTGTTTAATCTACAATTTTTTTTACAGGAATTTTCGGAAAAATCATAAGTTTTGAAATGAGTATAAATCTATTTTGGAAAAAATGAGCTGTGTGGCCAAGGGCTTAATCTTTTGAAATTAAAACTTTTTCATTATTGACAAACTATGAGACACTCCCAATTTTTCCTGAATGTTAAAATACGTTATCCTACTTTTTTCGATTCAAGAGCATTTCTACAAAAATTTAGCTACAAACCCATTAATATGGTAATGAATTTTAGATCAATTTATAGTGCAGCCCTACTTGAAAAGAAGATCCATAATGACCTATTATATAATATTTTGTCTGATGAATATCTATATCGGCGAAAATAAGTGAAGCGGGCAACTTTTTTGGCGACCTTCTCCGATTTTGATGATGTTTACACAGTTGGTAGAGCTGTTAGCCATTAGAAACCACACCCAATTTTATTGCAAAATTCCGATTATTTATCGAGTTATCGATAACTGAATATCGGTTTTTTCAAATTTGGACTATTTTTTGATAAGCCATATCTTCTAAACGAATAAAGATATTGACGCGAATTTTTTTCACCAAGACAAATAAAATATTAAATTTAAAAAAAATAAATTGGAATTTAAAAAAAAAAAAAAATTTTTTTTAATTTTTTATCATTTTTAATTTTAAATTTAAAAATTGAAAAGTGATCTACCACTTTTGAAAAAAGTGTGAATGTCATTTTGTGCGTGGATATTCGCAGAAAAAGACGCAAACATAAAAACGCGGTAACTCGTAGAACTGCAGAAGTTATGCTTATTTTTGTGGTGGCACCTCGTATTCTCGCCATAACCATAACGCAATTTATGGTTAAGTAGAGAATTTGATAATATAAATTTTGTAAGAAATATATAATCATCAGTAATTTGGATTCTCCTTGAATCATCATTAACAATGCTGCCCCCAAAACGATCGAATCTTGCCCGACAAAGCTGTAATGTAAGAAGGATACGAAATATTCCGAATGAAATAACTGAAGAAGCACAAGGAATGGCCCTTGAAGAGTCTGGCGATTACCGCCAAATAGTGCCAGTAATTCCAAGATCAACGGCTGCCGACGAAACAAACGTTTGCCCCAAATTATCGAATCTATGACGCTATAAGAAGAAACTTCAGCTGACAACAAACATGAGACTTGCATTGCTTAATGATAGTATCATTTTAGTATTATGATAAATCTGCTAAAATTTTCACTGAGCAATTGCTGACTATCGGTAATGGTCGAGTCCCGGTCGACGAATCGAGCGGATTGATTTCATTTCCTCAGAATTCCTGAAACTTTGTCTCATCCAAAGACGAACTTATCAATGAGTAATGAATTACTTTGTAGTTCTCCTTAAATTCGGTCTTATATTTATACTGAAAAATCTTGCGGAAGCAACTTGAGTTCAAAGCCAAGGTAGGGCAGGTCAACGTGGTCGACGAATCTAGCTGATTGATTTTATTTCCTCGGAATTTCTGTAACGTTGTCTCATCGAAAGAGAAACTTCTCAATGAGTATTGAATAACTTTGTAGTTCTCCTTAAATTCGGTCTTATATTTATACTGAAAAATCTTGCGGAAGCAACTTGGGTTCAAACCCAAGGTAGGGCAGGACAGCGTCTGCCGCCCTTACTAGTAGTATAATAAAACTTTTTGCAAATTAATATACACTTTACTACGTCTTATTAAGAAAAGATAAATATGGATACATATAAATCAATCGTTTCCAAAAGAAGTGCTAACATACCACTGTGACAAGTTTTTAAAAGCAAAATCGCCACTTTCATTAAAGAAAAAGTACGTACATTCGTGTAAACTGTTGCTTTCGACTATGGTCTATGCATTATTTAATTATAGGGTATCAAAGAATCCGTAAGACATGCGAACATACCAAGCAGGGCTCGAAACCCAAACTTTATTTCAAATAGTTAATCTTAAAGAAACCACACTTATCGTTAAATGCAGCTAGAGAATGCAAAATATGTAGAGTATGTAAATTTCGGCAAGCCACTGTAAACTTTTCCTTCCCATTTTTTTTGTAACTTTTCGTTGGCTTTCAAGTAAATCTTCAATGCTGTTGCGATAAGAAAAGATAAATGAGGCTTTAATGCAAAATAAATTAAGCACTTGTCGTGTACATTATATAATGTATAGAAGCACCCCATACCCCCCCGTTTTCATATGCTTCACAACTCAACACTCGGTGAATGGGTTGGCAGCTCTGGCCAGAGCATGCTAGGAATGACATTTGATTATCACGTCGCTTCAATGCGGCTTCGGTGCGACTTTAACGCGACTTCAGCGCGACTTGCAGCACAATATAAATCAATGTCTCTGTCATGTCCGTACTTTGGAAGAGCTCTACCTAGTATCTAGTTGAGACGATTTTTTTTTATATATGTACTTATGTATATGTTTTTATGTGCATGTGTACCGTTATAATGTCGCGTGGCTTTAATTAAATAACATTTAGAGGCAGACAAAGCGACAAACTTTAAGCACAGTACTTGGACTTTGCACTTGGTCTATAAATTTCACTGAATTTATGTGTTTGGCACAGTGTATCAAAATAGTTAAGCGACAGTGACAATTTTTGATCAAAAAATTATTTATATTTATATTTTTAAAAGCACCCAGTAACTAAAATCAATTGGTTAAAAATGAATACGATTTTTATATCCCATTTTGAATAGCGAAATTATGGATGTATTTTGCTAGGATTGATTTCGTCGCAAAATTGTATTTCCTTAGAAGAAAATCTTTCTGATATGATACTTTCCATATTAGTTATTATAAAATAGACTAGAAAAATAAAATAAAAATTGGGACAGTTAGTACTATAAATAAATAAAAAATTATATATTCTATATTTAAAAATTTTTTTGATTTGTTTTTTAACTACATATGTATAGTATTAAGCTATTACTGGGTAGAACCCTCGATATTTTGAACTGTTTTGAATATTTACGCAGAATTGGCAACCGGTCAAAAGAAAAAACCATTTTAATTAACAGCTCACTTTTAGCATATTATGTTGAAAATATAAATATTAAAAAATTAAAAAAAAAAAATTTTTAGCAAATATAAGTAGGGAAAGGGTATCTGTATATTTCTACATATGAGAATATTAGGTCTCTAAAATTGTTAGCATACGAAGAACACAAGTGTCGAAGCTCCCAGGCTTGCTCTTAACTTTGTAACATTTTGAATCATAGCTTTTCGACTCTATGCTTATATTAATAAAATGGAAGATATTGTCTGATCCATTTTGAGAAGTACGTAAAAATAATTCGCGTAGATCTCTTGGACCTTTCAAATTTTAAAGAAACAACTTATCCAAGGCTTATATTTTAAGAGATCTTTCCGATTACTGAAAAATTCAAATATTTAAAAAATAACAGCTTAAAAAAAATTTGAATTATTGTAGAACTTTCAAATAAATTTTGAAAAAGTATTTTCTTGTCTCATAATTTAATATTATCGGTGTTAAAAATCGTGGACATTAAAACAACCTAAGAACCAAATCTTCAAACTTATTTCAAAATTTGTGTTATTCATATTAATTAATTATTCAAAGTTATTAAAAAATTATTTATGTTAATTATTAGTTATTATATAATTATTGTATTATAATTATTAGTGCTTATTTTTGGTTGATCAAACATATCACTGAACGAATATTATTTAAGCCCAGTGTAAAAATATGTTCCATTTCAGAAAGGTCTGCTAATATTTTATGCATGCTAAGTATAAAAAAGTTTTTTACAGATAAACTTTAAATATGGGACTGGACTTAAACTTTTTAGACTGACTGTATAAATGTATGTTTAATGTGTTGTGTGCGTGGCATGCTTCATATATTACACACTCACACACACTCACACACACTCACACGCGACATAGACACACACACAAACGTGATCCCATTTGACTTTCTGCAGCAATTAAATGACTTTTGAAGCAAGTCAAAGTGTCCGTGTCTATGTGCTTTCTGCATGTATGAGTAGAGTATATAGCATTGATGTGTGTCTGACAGGTGTGCTTTTATATATATATTTTTACCTGACTTTTGTCCTTTTTGATTGTCTGCACGCGTTTTGTGATTACACTTTACCTATTTACTATTGGTCATTACATTCTGCTTTGATTGAAATAAATTAATTGCTAGACATGTCTTGATTGATTTCTTTTCATAAGTGACGTACTCAACTTTTTATATACCCTACACTCGTTGGATCAAGTATATTTTATAGATTTGCGCGATTAGTGAAACAGACAGAATTCGATGTAGCAGACCATTAAGCTGTTTATGCCAAAATTATGAGGAATATCCGCTTGTATGAACACCTAAATCTTAGGAACTACATGAGGGATGTAAAGGAAGCTAAGTAAGTTGAGTTCATTATCAATGCTGGAATGCCGGTCATGATTTTGTAAAGCCTGATAGAGCAACGGGATGACAAAATGCATCATTTTAATTTTTACATCTTTTACAAAAATCTGGCAGTGAAAATGGATCCCAACACTCCTAATGAAATTACTCTATTTAAATCAATTCTTTTGAAGTTAGTTATTTTCGTGAATTTTCTTTTCCGAATTTCGATTATTTATCGGGTTATTGATAGTTTCATAATTACTAACATTTTTCAGCCAACGAATGAAGATATTTGAATAATTTATTTTTTAGTAAAATGTGTCTATATACAAACTTTTGACCCCAGGAGACGTTGTTCTGCCCAAACTTTTTGAATACTCTTAAATTAAATAAACATCGTAAGTTTCTCTAGATTAGTTTGCAGCTCGATTCAAACTTGCACTTCACGTGTCTGTCTTATCCGAATTCTTCCACGTATATTGCGATCTTCACGTTCCTGGGCAATACGATTAGATTAATAATTAATTTGAATCGTTGCATTTCTTCCAATTGAAATACATCATGCATTGATAGATTAGGAGACAGCATTCCCAATTGTCCTAATGCTTTATTACGTATCGCCAAGTATAGATCTTCAATATGATTTTAAGCTTCATTGTAAACTTTCGGCGTAAATTCCATCACTGGATTATGTTTTGCTTGACGAACTCGAAACAAAATACATATCTTCTGATAAATAATCTTGATATTTTATCCACAATTCAGGTGGATTTTATGGAAAACATGTTGACAAAATAATCGCAAATAGAAAACGTATTTGATATGGATGACCAGTAATAGCAACATCTGCTAAAATTTGATCCCAGTGCAAATCATTTTCCAACAAAATCAATATTCATTCGAACATTAATTAACAACAATACACACAAATACCGACATTCACAAAAGTGCGTATATCTCACCAACCAATGTACACAAACATATCTCAATAAGCTTAAATTCTCCATATTGACAACCTCTAACACACGCAAAGATCAGATTTTAAATTCATGGACGCGTTCATGAGAACACCCGTAACACGTAAAACATAAATTTCTTTTATCAACAACAAAAAAAAAAAATAGTGTGGTACCGATTATGTTCGTATGCTTGAACATATCGAGATGGAATTTACACTATGTGATAGCCACACCTCATACGGTGTGCACAACATAAATTTATCCTCGATATGTTGAAATCAGTTAGGTAAACATCATTGAAATTTATGATGAAAAGGGAATGAATAGTAACGGCAGCAATAGTGTTCCTTGAACAACAATTCCATTGACATTAATTCAATTTTGTTGTTACACTGATTTCAATATTTGATAGCATTAATTCTTTATTGCAATATTTATACCCTGTACCGTATGGTACAAAGGGTATATGAAGTTTGTGCAAGCCGAAAATGTATGTAACACAAAGAAGGAGACGTCGGAGACACCCCAAAGTTACCTAAAATATGATCAGGGTGAATAGAGAAGTCGAACGCCTAGATCTCAGAGATGGTGGAGCTAGAGTTACCAAACTTTCACATTAGATCCCATATTATTCCATAGGAGACAAGTTTATTTCATTTTTTTGATATCGGGGATAAATTATATAGCTCCCATGGGGGTGTTTGAGACGAACCCCGACAAAAAAAAAACGTTTTAGACGAATAATTCGTTTGTTTATGAAGATATCGTAACCAAATTTGATATTCGAAAGATTTTTATAGTTCCCAATCACTGTACTTTGATCGAAATCGGTTGACTATATCATATAGCTCCCATAAGACCGGTCGGCCTAAATAACTTTTTAAAGAAAAATTCGCTATATTTCGTTTTTTAATAAAGATATCGTAACCAGATTTGACGTTTGGAAATTTTTTAGACCACTTTAAGCAATGTGCCAAATTTGAACAAAATCGGTTGACTATATCATATAGCTCCCATAAGTCCGATCTCTCCAAAAAATCGATTTTTTAACAAAATTTGTTGTGTTTCGTTTGTTTGTTAAGATATATTTATAGTTTCTAAACACTGTACTTAATTTAATCCAAATCGTTTGACTAGATCATATAAGCTCCCATAGGACCAATCGGTAAAAAACACGTTTTTTATACAAAATTCGATGTGTTTTGTTTGTTTGTAAAGATATTTGAAATAAATTTGGCATTCAAATCTTTTTTAAGGTATTTAAGCACTGCGTCAAATTTTATTGAAATCGGTTGACTACATCATATAGCTCCTATAGGAACGATCGTTCACAAAAAAAATGTTTGCCTACATAAAAATTCTTCTGTTTTTGGTTTTTTATGAAAGAACCGGATTTTATTGCAAGCTAGTGATACAGGGTATCCCAAAGTCGTCCGCGTCTGACTTTACATACGCAATTTTTTTATTAAAATTAAGTACAATAAAAAAATAAAATAATAAATAATATAAATTTAAGTAATTGTGAAAATATTCGATTATATCTAGTCCCAAATACTTTTTGTGTAACTCTAAAGTTAGATGTTTATTGATAATTATTTTAAATAAATTAGTGTCTCAATTAAGACAAAAAATGGCATACACAACTCATACATGGTGCATGTCTCGAATAAAAAAATGGTTCATGTCTTGCATAAATTAAGAATTTCTCAAACAATTTCGCTTTTAATTAAAAAAGCTATATTTTTATCAATTTTAATAAACATTGAACGTTGTAACTTAGAATAACGCAGAATAATTTAATATTGTTGCTTAAATGGCTGATTATTTTTCTATTGTATTTAGTTGTATAAAAGTTATTATTATAGATGTGTCGGTTTGAGTACAGGTCCATTTTTATGAATGCCTAGATCTTGAAAAGTTTGGGGATGCCAAACCTCAGTTGCAAAATCATACACAAGAGTATTAAAGCCAATTCGATAATATATTAGTATAATAGCTTGATGTTTATTAAGAACGAGGGTTAAGAGTATTTTAATGTCAGCATGATGGCCCGTCTATAACCTACCCACTCGATTATTTTAGTATTGATAATTGTCTAAGTGCTTAATAAAGCTAACCTTTACCTGACGAAAAAAACTGGTTTAAGTACCTGACAATTGAGTAAATGACAAATGATAATAAGCTGTTTTGGCTAGTAGGTAATAAGGATTAAGACACTCGATATAAACTATAATAATGGAGTCAATTAACGTATGGACTTAATGTGGTGAAAATGGAAGAGACGTTAAGACAATGATTGGATATATAAAGTTTTTAACTCTGCAGTAAAGTTAAACAATTTTAAACTAATGCATAATGTGCAATTTTCTGTTACTGAAGCTTTATGCTACCAAAATGTTTATAATAGGTACAGCTAGGCTATCAAAGCTGAATTAATTCTGTTATCGATAAAGACTCGCGTCTCGCTTGCAAAGAAGAATTTCAAATATATACATTTACTTAATAGAATTTTTAAAAAGTTAACAATTTTTGATGAAAATTTGTATTATTCCTAAATTAAATCAAATCTTAGATAAATTTTATGGATGTTGAATCCGTTGATGATGGTATGGCGAAATTTAAGAAATATTAAATTTTATGTCAACCCAAACAATCAGCTATTTTTTATACTGTTATTAGTTTGATTGATATGAATATTAAGTTCACGGACACTAAGTAAATAGTTTTGGAATTACATTATTTTACAATATTAAAATAAATCAATTTTCCCTTGATTTCTATTCAGCTTAATTAAACTTTCAATTAATTTATTGTGTCTATTGTTTTTTTACGCAGATCTAATCAAAGCCAGAGCTCTAATTTGGTAAACAAAAAGAACAAAAAAACGAGTATTTAATTAACATCTGGACCCTTTTAATCATATAACATTTAGCCCGCAGCGTAAGCTAAATTATAAATATATTAAAAAAAAAATAAAAGTGTAAAAAAACTTTTTTGCTGTTAGTTTCCAATTTACGCTAACAAATTACGTAATTATATGTGGCACAATGCTTTATATATTATAAATTAATTAAATTGTTCATTTCCGCTGTTTAATTAAAAAGCAGATATAAAAAATTGATATTAATTTAGAACGAAATTGACTTTGGGATACTCTGAATTTTTCGAACAAAACAAAAAGAATGTAAAATATAGTTTTTTTTCAAGAGTAAGGATGTAAGCACTTCCAAGGAATTTTTATTTCGTTGATGGTATGCTTATATAATTAAAGGAAGAGAAGTTTTCGGGTTTGAAAAATTCTTTTTTCTGCGCAAATTCAGCCAAGTTTTGAATTAATATTTTTAGTGGTAAGGATATTTATTTGCTACAATATAAGCCCTTAAAAAAGGGTTGAAGCTTTAAATGTCACAGGGCGACATGGATCGTTGTTCTTCCGAAAACCTCTTGATAGGTGTGATTCTTTACTCCTCGTACTTAGAATCAGCAAAATCCATGTAGCAAGCCCTATCCGAACCAAATCTGAAGTTTGATTTTCCTAGCTTTTATAATCCTGAAGAAGTAAGGCTTAATATGGACAGAGAGACAGACAGGTCTACATTCATTTTCTGTTTTGTCATTTTGGGATATAAGCGGTAACTTTTCGGTGTGTTCGCTTCTACTTCTCTTTGTTATTCAAATTTGACCAAACTTAACATACTCCTTACTCTAAGGTTCAGTATATAAAAAAAAAAATACACTGCAATTTAATATTCAATTAAAATGACAAGCAACAAGAACGCATTACACATAAATAAACAAAACCGATGGCAAAAATCTCACACATCATATTCAAACTAAATTAAAAGCTGGACATCCTTGAAATGCGCATGCAACAAGAAAAATAATTCCAATTAACAAAATTTTATGGAATGATTAATTGTAAAGAATACAAATTAGTTTTATATGAAAAATGAGGAATGGTACATCAAGTTTAATTCAAATTATTGTCTATTATAAGCAATCGGTCGAGTGCGGTAGAAATACAATAAAAAAAATGTTTCCAAATAGGATGCAGCATGTGGGTTGGTTGTCTTTCACAAAGACTTCAACGAAATCTGCGTGTTTTCTCTTTGCTGTGAAACTGGGCCTTCAGTCACTTTTCCAATAACATTTATCAATTAGGTAATATATAATATTAAATAGCTCATTGGAATTTCCCTTTCTTCAAGTATTAAGGACCACCCATAAAGTCTAAAACCAAAAAGGTAACCGTCATGTGGATAAATGTTTATGACATCTTATATCGAATTCCAACATATACAGGTAAAAAATTTTGGGAAAGAAAGTATGTATTCAAAATTAAATTATATTTTTATTTTGTAAGGATGTACTCAGAAGTTCATATTTGGAAGGTAGAAGGCGCGAAAGTGACTAAAAATCAGTTTTTCGTATTCTTAATCGCCTTCATTTGAGAACAAATTTTTTGTAACCATGAATCTATTAATTTTTAAAAATAATTGGAGCACTTGAAAATTTGATTTCTAATAATCCCTTAATGGTTGGTTGGTTTGGGTGCCGTTTGAGTGACAACATATTCAAACTCAATTAGCGCAAATGCGCCATTTTGTTACACCACTTATGTGGAACCACTGCCTGTTCGGTTTACTCAAACCATGCTCGATCCCGATAATAAACCTGCTGTTGTCGTCTAAGTTCTTATCTGCCAAGTCAAGTAAGGCTTCCTATCGCTGAAGCTTCCTAGTAGCTCTGTGAACGTGAAGCGACTCCCAATCGTGTGGTACTCTGCATAAATAATGGTAAACTGTCTCTTCTAGTGTTCGTCCTGGTCACAGCTTCGGCATCTAACGTTGTAGGGCCAGCACCATTTTCTTTCGCACTGGTCTCCTAACGGCCAATGTCCGGTTATTGATCGATGCTATTCTGAAGATCATTCTTCTTGGCTTGCTTAGATCAGTTCGGCCGTTTTACGCTTGTCAAGTATCTGCGGCCAAATTTACCTTCGCAATCTTGCAAGTAGCCAATATTTTTCCATCTGGTTTCAGCCTTGTTCTGAGCTCGCAGAAGAAGTTCATCTCTTGGACTAGCGCTGAGTGGGTATTTGACAGTTACCTCCGCTGCTTCGCCATCCAATGCTCCTTTTTTCGCTAGTTCATCAGCCTTTTCATTCCCGTATACGTTCCTATGTCCGGGAACCCATACGAGAGCGATGTTCATTCTGCTTGCAAGGGCATTTAGATCTTCGCTTGCATTGTTTGAAGATTTCTGAGTTTACGGTTGGCGATGTTGATCGCCCAGAAGAAGCTGCTGTGACTGTCGGAGAATATACACACCTCCGCCAATGCAGTGCGTCGGGTGATTATTCAGCACCTTACATGCTTCTCTGATGCCAAAGAATTCCGCCTGGAAAATGCTGTGTATCTGTTGCCATAGGCTGATTAGGAGAGAGATACTTCGAGTTCGTCCGAGTAGACCTACACCGCGATCCATCTTGGATGCCGTCAGTATAGATTGCAGCTGTGTCCCTTAATGCTCAATCGAATAAATTTAAAGTATATTAGGTAAAATTTGACTGGATCTCACTTAAATTTGCAACTTAACAGATTTATTTCGAATATTGGTTTATCATTGTAGATTTCCATATATAACAAAATGCTTTAAGAGTAGGAGAACGTCTTTCTGGTCAAATGCGAAGTATCCATATTTTAGGAATTAGAAATATTGATTTGAAAATTTAATATTAACATATGGTTATTGCACATTTAGTTCTACTTTTTTTAAACCATAATTTTTTTAATTTACTGGAATTTTTTGCTTACTGGAATTAAAAGTGAAACCCCACACCACCGGAAACAGGATGTTTGCTTTCAAAATAAAATTTTTTTTTTTCAGTTTATAAGACAAAAAAAGTTTTTCAGCTTTTCCGGCATGCATTTTTCCGTTGCATGAATTATAATTAATATTCACCACATACTATAAATAAATTAACATAATTATGACAGTTGAAAAATTGGTTAAACAAAATAAATATGTCTTGCATAAGGTTATTCTATTATTGGACTAATTAATTCATTTCAAATTAATTAATAAGTTGCGAGTTATATACAATAATTAACAAATTGCTATACGTTTAAATTAAGATGAAAGATAAAGAAATTTTGTGATGAAACTATCATTAAATGAAATCATTAACTTTTACGATCTGTATAAAATCGTATTATAAATATACACTCCAAAAACGTTTATATGCTGGTTCTACAAAAGTTTAAACTTTATAAAACACTTTTTTATTATATTTTTATAAGGGATCTTGCTGGATAAGGCTACTGGAAACTGCCCAGCGATTTTTGAAAACGTTAAGATAGAGTCTCGAATGCCAATAAAGCATAAACAAAATATTGACTTATATATGCTATTTATCAATTTTCCACCAATCACTATATTTATTCATATTAACATCAAATTAAAAAAGGCTATATAAACAAGTAATAAAATACACATGGTGACTTGACGATTATTAAAGCGAACATTCGATAAAATTAAAATCAGAGAAAATTATACATCTTTTTTAAGAAAATGCGATCCCAGTCACCTCAATTTGCATCTCTTCATTATGCATTATGAAGACAAAATTATAAATAATATTAAAAGTGGCTCTTCATATTGCAATAATTATATTAATACAATATACTATGAATATTTATACAGAATAAAAAACTGAATTCATCACAAGTGAACTGTTTTTAATGTTGTTTAGTAGTTCGTCAGTATGATTATGACTAATATATTCGAATATCTATCGAACAGAATTATACGTTTTCGCCATGTATTGAAACAATTTGCCAGATTACCTTAATATGTCATTACGCTTTATCACTATAAAATCACGACAGCAAGTAGAACGATACATCTTTGCGACGAAACCTTTAGTCAAACCTTATGTTTCATTAATCATACTGCATATTAAAAATCTTAGTAAGCTTTTAGAAATGTAAAGAATGATTTATGGAACTATTGCGCTTAGTATTAGATAGCTTCTAAGTGATCCACATATCGATAACCAACGAATTTAATCGAAAACAAAGAAATGAGTATTCGGCAACCGCAGAGTAACTATAATTATCGTGGGGCGAGAAATATATCGTATTGTTATATTATATAGCTTAATGATCTGACTTACGCTTTTGTATTACTTATAAATTTTTACTTGGTCCTTAAAGAAAGTAGTATTAAAATATTACAAAAATATTTTTTTCTTACTTTGGTTGTAGACCTACATCAGGTTGGCTCTAAGTTTCTATTTTTTCTATAGCTTCGGATTTATACAATACTACGTTAAGATTGAGTTCAATGCTTTGAGGAGTCGCATTACGCCAAGATAGTTAAAGATCTTAAGCCGTATTGGCCAGCTTTCGTTGCCAACGATTCTCCGAAATTATTAATCTAATTTCCACAAAAGACATAGCACTTATTCACTTTGCTGTGGCACGTTCTTGAAGATTTTTAGAAAAAGGAAGACCTTTTTCCAACATCCAGTTGGACAAGGTTCTGATCGATTCTGGCACGAAAGATTGTAAAAAAATGAAATGCTTGATTTTCTCCATCATTATTTGATTCTCTAACCGTTCATTGGAAGCTGCAGTAGATTATTGCGCTTCTGAAAAGCTCCCCATCACTGTTCCCCCTCCTAAACTGCCAACACGCCCTGCCCAGGACTTAACCGGGGCAGAGTTCTTCTTTTCCTATCTGCAGATACGGACTTGCGAGGAGCCTCTATTCCTCTCCAGATAGATCTTGGCGAAATAGGATCATATGCCACAGGGTGGAGTATGGCGATGCCTTTTATTTACGCTTAGAGCTGATCAGTCCATTTTTAATGAAAGGTGCCCCCGTCCCAGTTAAAACAAGCACACTAGTCTACTCCATGAACTTTGATACCAAAGTGCGCTAGAAACATCTTTCTTGATACGGCCTTGAGATGCTCTGCTAAACTAAAATGTAATTTTTATAATATCCTAAGGCAGAATAAATTTAATGCCGCTCCTTGGTGTCCCCTTCTTAAATAGCCCTTAGCTGTCAAAAAAAGATATTCTCTGGTCTCTATTAGTCTAGAAGACCCGAGTTCAGTAAAAGATCTATTTCTTTACTAATTTCAACAATTCTATTGTATGCTTGTTCTGGACTTGGATTCCAATTCGAGAAGTCGAATTAACATAAAAAATTGTTGCACAAACTCTATTCCGTAGAATACTGTGCTAGTAAAATTATAACAATAAACTGCATTGTCAGGCCGAGAAGTCGGAAGCGGAGTCCAACAAATGCCTGCATGTTCCGAGTTTGTCGAATCTGAGCAAGTTTCAAATTATACCAAAATGGTAATTGGCGTTTTCCAAACCTAACTAGACTCTCACTCTCTCAGAGAGCGATTGGGCGAGAATATTAAGACAGGTAGATTTCTGAGAACGCTCTCACCCTATTTTTCAAACTACTCTTTTTGGAGCTGTTAGAGAACTAGTTACGTTCAGAGTAGTTGGGCCACTTATAACTATTATTCCGAGTTCTTGCAGTGTTTGATAAAAAGTATACAGGGCTCTTATTATTTTTATGAAAATATCCATATAATATCAAAATTGATTGCAAACTTAAATAAAACGTTGAGGAAATAAATTGAATTGGCTTACATGTTCAACTGATTGTTACATTCAATTTATTTATCATCATTAATAAGAAGTTTCTCCATAATCATGTTTTTCCAAGATATTTAGAAAAATAAGAATTTCAGACTGCATATTACATTACATTTACAGACATTATTTACAGACATTATTTTTACAGACATTATTTTATTGTAGTTTAAAGATTTCTCATTTGTTGAAAACATTTTTAGTCAATTAACATTTATTCAAGAACAATAATTTAAAAGAAATACTTGATTCATATGGATTAGCAATATGCTATAAAAATATATTTATAAAGCATCTGCAAACAAAATTCCAAGGTTTTTTTTTCTATAAGATGCACTATGAAAGCGAAAAAAAAATATTTATTTGTTTGTCGTTAATAAATTAAAATTAGCAACTTACCTACCAGATTACCCCCCCAAGTTATGGCTGTCAATTGAATACATGACGCCACTTTTTCCTACTCTTTATTCCTTGGAGTTAAGTCATCGTCCTCCAATGACTTAAAGTCGTAGTGTTCATTGATATAGTACAGTTTCTTCATAAACACGGTTAGCATTTCGGCTTCAACTGCTTTTGCCAGGACCTCACGCAATTCTAATTCAAATTCTTTTTTTATTTTATCAGTTGCTTCTTCTGGTAAAAACTCTTTATATATCTTCTCAAATCGCACTGGCTGCAATTCATCATTAATAAATTGAAATACTTTAGCTAAATCTATGTTTGCCATTTTGTAGAAACTTTAAAAAATATAATTTCGATTTGGTGCACAGATTTTGTTTAAATTATGATATAATTTTATAGCTACAATGAAGTTTCATGAAAAGTTAGTTTGATTGTAACAATTTGTAACTATAAATTTTTGAAATTTTTAATAATATGTGTATGCGAAATATTTCTTTCACCTATGACCAACAAACCGCCAAATATTCGTATTTAAAAATTTTTTTATTTATTATTATTTTTTTATTGGAATGGGTGTTGGAATTTTCGTGTAGGCAGCTTGTTAGACACGACTTTAGTCTGCATCTCTCTTAGAAGATACTGCGTTTAATCCCACAGAGAGCTTTAGTAATATATAAGAGGCCTTTATAGGTTGTCCGAGATTTCGTTTACGTGTATAATTGTATGGCTCAGGATCATTTCGAGAAGAAATTGTTGTTCTTGCCATGATAAAAATCAATAGACTATTTACTACTATGGTAGCTACACATAGATACCAAGATAGGACTCCCATTGGGATTCCTTGGCTACTATATGGGTTTCTCTGTTTGGATATGCCTCCTGAGAGGATAACTTTGATGGCATAATTATATTCCTTTTCGAAAAAGTTTAGCTATTGCTTTTTTTCACTCTTAAACCCAAATAGCAATTAAAAAAAACACAATTTCTCTGCTCAACATTTGTATTTCTGTATTACGTAAACCCAAAGTTGAGTGACGAGTCAAACATATATCGAATTTTCAATACGATTTTGCAATACTCGTACCACTTATAAAGCAACTATTGCAATTTGTGTGGCATTTGTGGCTGTGTCAGTTATAGCTGGATAGGATTACAAGGGAACACACTTAGTAATCGGTGGTACCAGGAGTTCATGGGGTGGCAGTGAGGGAAGGCATTAAAGTTGCTATTACATAGGCTTGTTGCTTACGACCTCAATTACATGGGCAAATAAACTGCAACAAACATTTGTTGAGAACTCGATCCCCCAACAACTAACAAACGTACGAGCTGCCAATAGAAAGGACCAACAAATACGAGGACCTCTGTATAGGCTGGGCTTCTATTCTAATGCAATGCTTACAAAATGGTTGCCGCATTTATACACACAGACTATATGTGTGTTTTGGTACCCTAACAGCAGCTACAGAGTGAAGGGTGTTATAGTTTTGGACAAGGTATGTATCAGGCATGAGTAGGCGTGGCAGAACATAAATTATATCTATATTACTGTCATCAGCCTGGGCCTGGGTCTGTCATACTGACGTATAAACACATAGATCTTCGTGATCATAAAAGCAAGGCGCAGAATTGCGGATCCGAATTTGGCCATCAAAGTACTATTGTACATTGCGCTATCTCCAATATTTTTGGAAATTTTAGAAAATGCAGCGCTTGGAAAAGGCGGGGAAAAAAATAAACTTATTCTCCCTACATGTACAGATCAAAAAGTAATAAAACTCCTTTATTTTGCCTATATACACAGGTCAACATGGTTCAGTTGTTGGAAAGCTAAGAGTCATTTCCGAAGTAATTTGGTGCGTAGATCCGAATCCGGCGTCAGAACTGGCCCATCTCGTCAGGATTTTGAGATATTTGAGGTTATGTTTTTTTTTGGGTACATAACCTCAAATATCTCAAAATCCTGACGTGATGGGCCAGTTCTGATGCCGGATTCGGATTCTACGCACCAAATTACTTCGGAAATGACTCTTAGCTTTCCAACAACTGAACCATGTTGACCTGTGTTTTCTCAAAGGCTTATTGCAAATGCTAATGACGTCGAAGGGATATATCTCGTAACTTCGGAGAGCCATAACTTTGCAAAAAAAAATCGTAATTGATCTCTGGAACCCTTAAATTAAAGGGTAAGAGTTGTACTAAATGATGTAACTGGAGAGAATGACCGCAAACATTTTTTGCGCCCTGTACATAACCTCAAAAGTAGGAAAAAACGTCGTTTTTTGGGTACATAACCTCAAATATCTCAAAATCCTGACGTGATGGGCTAGTTCTGACGCCGGATTTGGTTCTACGCACCAAATTACTTCGGAAATAACCCTTAGCTTTCCAACAACTCACATGACCCCTGTATTTGTAGACCTGTGTTATCATTAATAATTTGAGTTGATGAGCAACAGGCCCGCTGATTGTCTTTAAAGACCTTTCATCAATCTCAGAACAACTTATACCACACGATCCAGGACCCACCCTCTTGGCAGCATCCCCGTCAGCGTCATTTATCATTCCTTAATAATTTCCGCAGAATTTAGTAGCATAATATTTCTCGAGATTTTCCTCCATCTTGGAGGATCGCCATTACCACGCCCAGGTGGCCTGATCAGCCTTACTTTACCAATTCAGTTCTTTTTGATGCTACCCTTTATAATAAGCCCAGTGTTGGATTTTTTGGCGGTCTTCCCCGTGAAGACGATTGTTCTTTTATTTAAGGTTTTTAGCAGATTTTTAATTTATTTCTTATAGTTTTCACTGTAATGGAATAAATTTATGTCGGCCCTACCTTGGGATAAAGAATTTCTAATTTGAGTTAAATCAAAATCCCTCCTGCAAGCATCAACGGGCTTAAACCTCAATTTGGGTTATCCTTGTGCTTTTACTCTCTACGATATTGTTGTGCATAGAGACGACTTCTGGACAGACAATTATGTAAAAATAAATTTCTTTACCTTTTCCTTACCTTAAGGAATAGCATATAAACCCCTTGGTCTTTTATTTTTATATACCAAATATAAATATTCAAAAGGCACCGTAATAGGCTGGCAAAAGGTCTTCCTCATGAGGACCCAAAAAAGGTTAAAAATCGACTAGATTTGGTCAGAATCTCTATCCAAACATGACCGGTAAAGTTGACGCTTTACTCGTAGTAGTTTACATGGTATTCACCCCGAAAACGAGAAACAATATTTTTTTGTTATGTCTGTGACTAAACTGTCACATATATGAATATTATATTTATTCATAACTTGTGTTTATTCTCATAGACAAAAAATTAATCAAACATATTTCGGCAAAATATGCGTAATTCAAAATTTTTAGTTTAGTTTGTAATTTTTGCTCTGCTTAGTAATGGATAACAAACCTGAACCACGTAATACAAAACCTGAAATACGTGATATAAAGCCTGAAAAACGTGATATAAAACCTGAAACTCCTGATATAAAACCTGATCCACGTCATAAAGAAACTCAAACACGAGATTATGAACCTGAAAAACCAACATGTTTTTTCAAACCTAAAACTCCTGATACAAAACCTTAAACACGTGAAATAAAACCTCACCAAGCGTATCAACATTTTCGAAACATTCCGATTTTGCTAAAGCAAAGATCGCTTTTCCTGTAAAAGAACCCAAAATGATAAAAGGGCAAAACGAACCGTTGTATAGATTAAAAAACCTTATTACGAAACGAATGTTCAAATTTTGTTGTTTTCAAGGTTATGCTACAGTTCTGGAAGAAGTCAAAGCTCTCAAAAAAATCAAGGTATCTTAGCAGCTAAATATATTTTCATTAGTAGCAGAATGGATTATCAACGATTAACCAGAAGATTGCTTTGTATCTTGCGTATCCTTTGAAAAAGCTTTCAAAATCTTACGATTCCTCAGAAGTCCCTTCAATCCTAAATCGCTATTAAAACTGGGACCCAACTCTTTTTGAAGTTCAAGTATCTGCATCATAATCTCGAGCCCTTCTTGACGCTCTTCTCAAATACGAAAACAATAACGTCAACTCCGCATTGAAGACAGTTCTTCAGTAACTTATTTAAAATAAACTGGTTCAATAAATAAATTCTAATAGATAAATCGAAAACGAAACGTCCCATTTTTATTTGACACAATTCAGCTGGAAAAGTGCCAATTTTGTTAGAAACAAAAATTACTTGCCTTAATTTTTTTGATGCAACGTTTTTTATATAAATTGTTAATATTTTTTAATAATGGAAATTTTGCTATATTTAAGTATTCCAATTAAATAGAACCAGCTCAATTTTAATTGAGTCAATAGTGAATTTTTCACTCAAAAGGCTTGACTTCATAATTATTTATCTTTTCCTTAGCGTTTTTTCTATTGCTTGTTCGAGTGAAAGTATTTGCGGGAATAAATTATTCGGATTCGTTCTCTTTATTGAATATTTAATAAGATTCTTTTGTTTTATTAGAGTTAGAAGGTCCGTCTCAGATCCACAAAGTTGAAATACACCATCCTTTATCGAATTCGTCAACAAAAGAATTGATTACATTATAGGTCAGTGAACACCATTATATTTATTATTATCTTACCAAGTAAGCCATTTCATTCACATTTTCATTATAAAGTCAGCCATGCAGAGTCTACTACGTATCCAGATCACATCAGGACACTTAGCAAGTGACACTGGTCATGACGCACTTATATATTCCCTTCCTGAAGTATCGATCTGCTCTAGATTAGATCTTATGATCACGGAACTTTTTCATAACAAGAATTTATGGGCATACGGCCCAGCGTCTTTCAAGCGGAGATTCATGCCAAAGAGATCTAGGGGAGCAAACATATGCATTTATTCAGATAGCCAAGCTGCCATTAGGGCATTGTCATCCTGGAGCATGTCCTCCAGGATGGTGAAAGAATGCCGTAACTACCTTCAAACCCTGTCCGCCCGGAACAAAGTCGTGCTATGTTGGATACCTGTACACTCGGGAGTGGATGGTTACACGATCGCTAACGATCTAGCACGACAGTGTGCCTCCATCCTGACTACATCTCCTGCGCCGTTTTGTGGTATTGGTTGGTCCACAATCAATACCATGATAAACAAATGGGCCGTAGGAGAACATAGGAGATACTGGTTCTCCCTTCTGGCGTTAAGCAAATGTGCTTGTCAAACCTCTGAATGCGATCAAGACAAAAGGTCTTGGCAGAGCGGACCTAAAGCTCCTGGTAGCTTACCTATCTGGCCACCACACTGTTAGATATCATCTACAGAAAATTGGCCTATCGGACTCTTCAGAATGCAGGCTCTGTCTAAAAAACGATGAAACCACCAGACATATTCTCTGTGACTGCCCAGCTCTGGTATGGGACAGAGCCAGTCACATGGAGGAACGGTTAGTCCCTTCTATCTCAAGTCAATACCAACAAAAGACCTACTGCTATTCATGCTGAAATGTCTTTTAATTTAACTTAAGGGTATGGTACAAAAGACGTTTTAGTCGCAGTGCCCTAACTCTATATGAGGAATTCTTTTAAGGAAGAAAAAAAGCCAGATTACGTCGGGCAGAACCTCGTTGTGTATAAATAAATAAGCTTCGGAAAAAAATGTTGGTTAGTTCGAAAGCCTGAATGCGAAAGGTGGATGCAGAGTATCCAACATTCGGACAGCTCTGTGTTTTAATTCACATATTTGTATTAGTATTTCCATGTAAATGTCCTTGTCACATTTGGGGAATGTATTTGAAAATTTTCCTATGCACATGGTGCTGCGTTCTAATCTATGTTGGTGTGTTTGTGCGAGTGTGTGCGTATGTGTGTGTGACTATACATGTGAATGAGTATACAGCCCAGTACATATAATAAGCAGCCAAAAATGAAGTTGTGTGGATGTGTGTGCAGATGTGTATGTATCTGCGGTCAGGTCTCCCCATGCTGATTTGGGATTGAAAGCCGGTTCGTTCATGTCAAAAAATGTTGTTAGGTCAAAGAAAAAAATCTCTCACATCTACACACACATAAACGCACACACACAACGCTCTATTTATGACATTTGCGTGTATATGTATGCACGTTTTATGCCTTGTATACACACAAGTGTATGTGTGTGTGTGTTTGTGAAAGCTGCCTATTATATGACTTTACGACATTAAGCACAAATTTGAACTCTCTTGGCTTTGGGTTAGCACCTGAACACCAAATTTAACCCCTTTATATAGTTCCTAGTACCTAGTACTTACCCTTAATGGCATCGCGTTCTTGCCCAGAAACTTTGTCAACTGCTGCATACAAATTTGTATATTGCCTAATTGCAGTACTTGGGACTAGGGTGCAACTTTCGAATCATTGACAACGATTGCATTTCCCTGGCAATATGGGTCACATTAATCTTCATAAGACGACAGGCTTAATAGTGAAATAAAACAAGCCAAACATTAATTTCGTATTATCAGTTGGCTCTTTTTTTTCGGCAAATATGTCGGATAAGGCTTCCATTGCGGCTATAAAACAGCTAAAGCGCAACTTATGGCGTGTTCTGCAGTATCCTTGCGTGCTTTTGGGGGTCCTGCAATTTAATAGCATGCTAAAGGCAACTGCTGCTGGTTACTTCTATAGGCACGCCAACGAAAAGAAAAAAACAACAAACTAGTAGACTGTAATGCCCAGTTGCGCTTTATAGCTTCAAGGATGTGTACTTGCGGCATGGAAATATGTATTTTATTTTATGAAGACTTTTTGAAATAGTTGAAATGTACTGACTTATGGTGACTTTTACAAGGACTACAATATTTTGTTATGCATCGTAGGCGTAAATTAAATTAAATGGTGCCCCTTCACCGACTTGGCTATAAGCAAGATATAAAATTGCATTTATAAAAACTAGAGGAGGAACCTAGAAAAACAACTTGTTTTTATAAGATCTTCTTGGTGAAAGTAATTCACGAATCTCCCAACGAATTTTTTATGAATCTGGGATTACTATGGTTTAGCTTGCTACACAGAATGATTTCCGAGTAATGAAAGTAAAAAATTTCTGCTGGGGCAGGCTTATGGTCCTATTGTTGGCGCATTTCGCATCTGTCTATAAAGAGATTTTAAAGGATCTAACTCATATAATACATTATTTAAGTCCATCCTTTCGTTTTTATTGTTTTATGCACATAAAAAGGAGGTGTTACTCAACATCGAATTCGTAATTTTTTATATTCCGATTATTTATCGAGCTTTCGATAACAGTATTTTCAAGTAGTTTGCTTTGATAAGTCTAATTTCGTTCGCGAAAAACTAAATGAAAAAAAATCCTCCATATCAAACAAATATTTAATTTAATATTTAATTATTTATTTATTATTTAAAAAAAACGCCCTTTTGCTAAAAAAAAATGGTTTTATTTCAATTAAATAAAAATGAAAAACCCGATTTTTCTAAATAAAGACGCAACGCATTGGGTTTAAAATTTGAAATTAGACGAAAACTTTTTTTACAATATGCTTCGAACTGCATCATTATTTTTGAAACTGGCTGCGTCCTGTTTCCAGTAACTTTTTCAGCTAGATTCTTTATTCCAAATATTATAAATTGATCATTTTTGATGTTATGCTTTTTTTTGTGATGGTACCTTGTGCACAGGTTCTCCCCGTAAGGAAAATATATAATAATAACTTTGCACATGCTGTGAACAGTAAAAGTATCAAAGAATATTATAACCTAGTTTCAAAATATTCAACGCCAATGTTCCAAAAAATTTATTTTCGGGAAATGCAATTTTTCTTGCGCTTTAAACACCATTAAACACCTGCAGCAGGTATGAAGCAGTAAGCATAATCATGTTTGAGTATGAACACAAAGCAACATGTGTGAAGATCGATCAGGAATGAAGCGGTAAGCATAATCACGTTTGAGTATGAATATGAAGCAACATGTGTGACGATCGATCAGGCTTGTGGCAGAAAGCATAATCACGTTTGAGTATGAACACAAAGCAACATGTGTGAAGATCGATCAGGTATGAAGCAGTAAGCATAGTCATGTTTGAGTATGAACACAAAGCAACATGTGTGAAGATCGATAAGGAATGAAGCAGTAAGCATAATCACGTTTGAGTATGAAAATCGATCAGGTATGAAGCAGTAAGCATAGTCATGTTTGAGTATGAACACAAAGCAACATGTGTGAAGATCGATCAGGTATGAAGCAGTAACATAATCATGTTTGAGTATGAACACAAAGCAACATGTGTGAAGATCGATCAGGTATGAAGCAGTAACATAATCATGTTTGAGTATGAACACAAAAAAACATGTGTGACAATCGATCAGGTTTGAAGCAGTAAGCATAATCATGTTTGAGTATGAACACAAAGCAACATGTGTGACGATCGATCAGGTATGAGACCCAACATTTTATATTTCAATCGAAGCAATGGAGACGATTGCTTTGATGAGTTGTTTTGATACAGGTCATTTAAGGTATTGAATGACCCGATTGAGAAATGTTACATTCCATTAACTTGAACAGGTATTAATTAGGTAACTACTCGATTGGTTTGAGAGTTTGACTTCATTTGAATATGTACGGAATGTAATCCTTACATCAAACTGATTGACTATTACCGCTAACAGGATTGCTTGTCTTCAGTTTGCTGAATACCGACATCTTAAGGCTGGCGACTTTAAAAACTGTTTCATAAAAATCTAAATTAAATATTCCGATATGTGACTGAATTTAAGGTTCTTGTTTTCTGCAGCTACATTATGAAAAAAATAAGCCTTGAATAATGACTCATCTTTTATTCGATGTACATATATATAAATATCGATCTAAACACACTATGGAAGTACCGATAACGTAATTCAACGAGAGAAAATGAGAAGATAGTTAATTTGCTTTTCCTTCTTCCTGAACCCCAGTGGATCAGATAACTTTTGAAGATAGACTGTGCCAAATGCGCTCATAAGTTTCCATCAACTATTACCAAAACTCTTAAAAATTTTGTCTTCTATAGAATAGTATGTAAACTTTAATCGTTTTGTCAGCAATAATGGCATACAAATCCTATGGGCAATTCAATTCGTATGCTATAAATCGATTTTAGACTGAAATTTTTCAAATGGATATAGAGTAAATGATTGCTCCTTTATTGAACACTCCAGACAATATGAGCCAACTTTTAATAATTCAAGTAATTGTTTGATTAATTCTGTAATTTTTTGTAATAAAATTAGGTTTCCAAACTAGAATCCAAGCTCCTAGCGAGAGACACAAAATTCATTATTTATAAAACTCATATCCGTTCTATCCTTAGTTATGATAGCAAAGATGGACGCTTAAAGTCTCAGAACGCAAATATCTTACAAAATTTAAAAGAAAAATACGGAGGAAAATCTATGGGCCAATTGGGCTTAAAGACAGAACGTAAAGAATTCGCTTTTATTCGGAGCTGGAAGAACTTTGTCGCAACGAAACTTTTATTTGATTTATAAAAGCGCCACGTGTAACGCCGAACAATAGAACCTTAAAAATGGTAGGTATTACAAAGGCCTAGATGCACTCCCAGCATGATTATGATAAATTTTATTTGAATGTTTTTTGCAAAAATCTTTATATTTTAAATAAAATTAATTGTTTTTACTTGGAAAGCGTTTATTAAAGGCTTAGTAAATAATTAAATAGTTATACCCTTTTAGTACCAGAAACTATCGGCTTAAGCGACTTGACAACTGAAGTTAACAATTGAGAAAATTGAATTAAAGTTTACTAAACGACCTTCATATTCATTAATCAATAGCTTAACTATATTAAAGTCCCTAAAAATACTTTGAATTTTATGATATAGAAATATCATTCTTATAACTAGGCTTAAACTACATAGTTCGAAAGTAAGTTCTTGTCAGTCAGTTATGATTTTACTATTTCTTTCGTTTTTTTTTTTTTTTTGGCAATGCATTATGAAATTACCTTCTAAAAGTCCGACTGGGTACTTACACTAACACAACCACAAACATTATGCACAGACATACAAAAGATTCCCAGGAAAGCAGTTCGACTGTGTCTGTGTTCCTCGGCCAAGTCTTGGACCAAGCACAACTTTTACTAGCACGAATTTTCAATGAGCTCACGTGCTCCGTGTCCGTGCTCAACCATTCCACATGGAACACAATTTCACACCAAAATGATTTTCAAAGGCTGCAAAGAGTGAAACAGCAGCCTCGAAATTTTACACTTTTTACTGACCAAAACCAGCACTGAATATGTATAATATATAGTACATGCCCTATAAATTTTGGGTTTTTTTTTATACCGAATATTTAGCGGAAAAGGATCATATTAAGTTTGTGGAAACATTTAAACCAGGTAACACATGGAAAGTAAGAAGTATGGATTGGAGCGGATGAGATAACTTGATCCTGCCTTAAAAGAGATGAAACAATTGTTGGGTAGGTTTTTATATGGGTCTCGTTGGACATTTTTTTAAAAAGTCTTGGACTCGTGAAAAAGCTTGATATTTGGGTACCACATGAATTGAAAGTAATTCATTTAACAAACCGAATCAACGCTTGTGATATGCATCTTAAACGCAATGTTTACAATAACGTTAATCGAAAACGATCATGGTCCAAGCATGGTGAACCAGCTCAAACCACTTCAAAGGCTGATATCCACCAAAAGAAGGTTATGCTGTCTGTTTGGTGGGATTGGAAGGCGTGTGGTATATTTTGAGCTGCTTCCAAGGAACCAAACGATTAATTCGGATGTTTACTGTCAACAACTGGACAAATTGAATGCAGCCATCAACGAGAAACGGCCAGAATTGATCAATCGTAAAGGTGTCATATTCCATCAGGACAACGCCAGACCACACACATCTTTGATGACCCGGCAAAAACTGAGAGAGCTTGGCTGGGAAGTTTGGATGCATCCACCATATAGCCCTGACCTTGCACCATCAGACTACCATTTATTTCGATCTTTGTAGAACTCCTTAAATGGTAAAACTTTCGGCAATGATGAGGCTATAAAATCGCACTTGGTTCAGTTTTTTGCAGATAAAGGCCAGAAGTTCTATGAGCGTGGAATACAAAATTTGCCGGGAAGATGGCATAAGGTTATAGAACAAAATGGAAATTATATATTTGATTTTAGTTCATTCTAAGTTTTATTAAAAATGCATTTACTTTCTTTTAAAAAATCCGCAATTACTTTTTGGGCAACCCAATACCTTGTGTCTGGTGAAGTATTCAGTCTGTTACATATTTTTAAACTATTTAGATTGAAGAGATCGATTTAAATTTATGTATATATTAGCTGACCCGACAAACGTTGTTTTGCCAAATAAATTATTTCTAGGTAATTTTACACAAAATTTCATGAGAATCGGTCCAGCCGTTTCGAGGAGCATGGTAAAAATTAAAAAAAAATATATTTAGGGCTGACAACCCTTATCACTTAGGGGTATAAAAAATAGATGTTGGCCGATTCTCAGACCTACCCAATAGGCACACAAAATTTCATGCGAATCGGTCCAGCCATTTCGGAGGACTATGGTATGGTATTGTGACACGAGAATGTTATATATAAGTTTATATATATTTATAACGTTAAAAATTTTAAACCTACCCCCACAGATTGTATTTTATCTTCTTTTCTCTATTTAATACTGTTAATCTATTTTTCCCCATGTGTTAGCTCATTGTTTTTTTTTTTTAACTTACCTGTCGTTTCTTTTTACAATTAAGGTTTTCCTGTTTACCGAACTTGACTCTTAATTTTCTTAGTTTAGTTTTTAGTTTCCTTCCAATAATAGTTTTATATCAATTTTTATTAATAAATCGCGAATTAACTAAACAATGGAGAAATTTATCAAATAAATTATTTGTCAAATAAAAATATTTTAGAAATATATATTATTATATATTATTATGGATCTATGGTAATATATTTTGATTGATTTTTTCCTATTTATGCGTCAAAAAACTTTTTCAAACTTTTTTATAGAGTATATAAAAGTCGAGTTGTCCCAGTCGGTTGACCAGTTCTACTTGTCTTAGTTGTTGAAAGATGCAAATTTACAAGGCCCGACTTGGCCACCAACGGGCAGTTTAAATAAATATTAAAGTGAAAACAGTGAAAAACTGAGAAAGTGAAAAGACCTGGTAGTAGCTGGAAAACTTGTGTGCCTGCCATTTTATTTTTTTTCTTCTCTTTTTTGGCGCACTTAAACCCATTTGATACTTGCACTATGCTCCTAAATTTTTCCTTTCAAAAGCTTTTTTCACTTTCTTTGCTTTGGAAATTAACATTTGTATAAGGTTTATAAAATGTTGGCGCTCAAACCGTTGCCGTCAAACTTGTCCATTCATAAATCATTTACAAAATTATTATCATTATAAAAGTTGCCTTACGTTATGATCACAACGGACGAACGGATGGGCAGGTCAGGTCGCCTGTCTGGTATCTCAAAGTCCTGTTTGGCACAAGGGGTTAAACATGTCAGGCAAAGATTTCCTCTGCCTCAGCGTTGAAGCTGACTTCATTTTTTCAATTTTTCAACATCAAACAGAAACAGGACGAACCAAGGTACTGACTGGGCCAAGGGTCGAGTCGTCTGTGACAAAAGAAAAATGAATGCCGCATAAGCTGAAACTGTGGGGCTCTAGGGGCGTCTGGATATGTTATGCACCCTCTTGGGTAAGGGGTTAATTTTTTGCTCTGACATTTTGCGAACTTTGGATAATTTTACACTTAATTTCATTTATGTGAACTGTCTGCTCTTAGACGCTCTGATATTGCAATTGAAACAAGTAAATGTTTGCCCTATTACTCAAGTAGTAGTCATTGGGGTTCGAGGGTTGACAGCTTCTTATGGTACTCCTATAGAGCGTTAGAATTGGTTTTCAGCTTGGCTGCATTGCATTCTTGGAAAGTGTTTTGTTTGGTTTTATTTTCATAGAATTTGGCTTTATAACAACTTTGTTTTTTTTTATCTTCTCGTTATTGATATGCAGTCGGAAGTAAGTTTTTCCTGAATGTGTGTATGTGCTTGGAAGTTTCTTGGGGGGAGGTGGGTAGGTTTATTGTTTTGGGGTTGCTGATGCAACGAAAGATTGTTTCAAAGTGCCAATTTGTTGAGTGCAATGTTCGGCTTATGTGCCTCGTCAAGTGCGCTACAAAAGTGGTGTAAAAAATTACTTTAGAGATCGTATTTGATTGGATGATTTCTTTACGATGATAGTTTGAAATAAAATTTTATTTAAATTACGATATCAAATTCAAACAGAAATTTCTTATAAATATGGAAAAACTTTTATTTCTTTGAAATTGTTTTTAGGATAAATTTTCGATTTAATTCCATTTTTGGGAATCCCATTTTTTCGAAAAACACGAAAATGGCAACCTTTTCTTTTCTTAAGCATAGTTTTCGTTATTTTTCTCGAACATGTTTTTGGGAACGTTTTCTAGTTATTCGTTAATATCTCGTTAATTTTATATCGAAATGAAAGACGATTATATCGTATATCCGTATTGAAGTGCTCTTTAGAGTGATAATACAACATGAACAGATGAGGTGAAAAAAATGTTGGACCATTTTTCAAAATTAAAAACTTTCAGCATTATTTTTATTACCGAAAATATTAAAAAAAATTTAATTAAACTTTAATCTGAACTGAGAACTCTTTTAGGAGCATTTCGAGTCTACGCTCTTCGAAAACAGTAAGGAACTCTATATGTTATGGCAACTTTTCACAATATATTAACGAATAATCTCGAAAACCGTGCTTAAGAAAAAACAAAGGTTGTAATTTTTGTGTTTCTCGACACCAAATTACCCTTAAAAAAATGTTATAGAAAGTTTTACTAGATGACCCTTAAATTTGATTTACCATCCTTATAATCTTACTTTCAAAACAAGAAAGTTTAATTTTTGAAATGGAGTAGACTGATATAGTTTTTCGTCATTTTGTTACTTTACGTTATTTGAATTCTGGCGTCTTTAACGTGTTCCTGAGCAGCTTAAACCACTCAATATATCTTCTTTATAAAAAACCGATTACAGCTTTTGAAATTCGGAAACAAGATTAAATGACCTACGTCGTCAATCTAAGGCCTTACACTCCTAAGAAATTATGATATTATCTTTTAAACATAGTGAAATTTAAACAAATTTAGTCTCCATTTGCCTCCCAAGCACTCCTTAAAACTTAATTTCAATTTCAACGATTTTTTATACGATATTTTTAAATGTTTTGGGGTTTACTGAATCTGCTTGTGAATCCTAGGGTCAAAAACGCATAAATTCTCACTGACGAGTTATTGAGATGATGTCTAAAACTTTTTTGAGGTTGAATCAGAATCATTGTATTCGTATTCAGCCAATGGTATTAGTAAATCTTGTCTTAAGGATCAGGTTTCGGAATATCATCAAAATTATTGTAATTTTTTATTTAAGAACTCCTTATTTTTGGGACATTTTGTACCTAATAATAATATTATTATTGGGAAGTGTTGCATTGTGACCCATAGGATCTTGATAGATCGTGCTGCTTTTAAGACCTGCAGCTCCTCAACTAGCTCAATATCAGAAAAAAATTTAATTAATTTTAAATGCTGAAAGGTTTTGTTGAATCAAAATTATTATTACAAATCCAAAAATTGTTTCATATTAAATATGCCTGTCTTTAAAAAAAAAAATTTAATTTTCAGTTTAAATACCACAGCAAGCTGGTTAGAAACTGTCTTCATTAAATATTTTCGGAAAAAATGTACAAATTAAATATTTTATATTAGTTGAAGCAAACATTTGTAGAAAAATTTTATAAATCAGAAGAAATTCATATAGACTTTTAAGTAAGAAATAGCGTATCCAAATTTAATCAAGTGAAAACTTCTTGTCCAATACAAAATAATGTCGGAGAAGAACTCGATTCTTACCGAAGGAGTTGATGCTGTTGGAGACACTGAGAAATTTGTTGACTTGTCACCAAGTGGATCGTTTGTTTCGTGCCAGTCCTTCGAACAATTGAATAAGTCTCAGAAGATTGTATACGCCGAAACTGCGGATAGTATTGAAAACATGTCAGAGGAATGCAACGATTCGACCGAGCAATCGGAAGACACAGTTTATATGGATGTGAACGAACACAAAAGTCAAGTCGATGATGGCAATAATCTTTTATACCAAAATCTTGCGAGTTCTATTGACATTTTGGAGCTATACAAACAATATGAGGAAATTTTTACTGCCGATGAGATTGACAGTTTCTTGCAATACTTTGTAGAGCTTGACTTAAATGCGGATGGCTTAGTAGAGGTACCTGAGCTAAAGCTGCTATTCCAAAAACTGACTCTAGCAGACGAGAACGTATCCTTAGAACAAAGCATGTCCTTTAGTGAATTTTTGTGCTTCTATGCCGAGCTGATGCAGAATACAGGACTTGTCGAAAAAACTCCCGAATTGACTGAAGTCGATGTCGCTTCTGTGGGCGTCAAAGGAGCAAAAAGCTTCTTTGAGGCCAAAATTGATGAGCAGTTTAACCCTAGCCGAGTTGATATCAAAAGAAAATTTAGCACAACAAAATCTCAGCAATTTCATACGGCAGTCGGTTTGTTTTTAAAATTGGATCAAGAAGTTGCTGCAGCTAGCAACAATGCGTCAAGAGAATTATTGGAGCAGTAGTGAAGCAGTAAGAAAATCTTGAAAATTGATTAATCATGAAACTATTGTAATATCTAAGGAACTCGCGCACATTTTCTTAAGGACTTTTAACTAATTTGAAATATTTAAAAATTATCGATTGATATCCACAATCGATGGCAATAAATTAAATTAAATTAAAAATAAATTGATTTGTAGTTTAAAATTTCGTGGATTGCATGAGGCAAGAATGTTGGCCGTCTTTCATAATCACAAAACTTAGTTCTTCATTCCATTTATCTGTGTATCCTATAGCTCAAACTACCGCCGTTTCTTCCAACCAACCTTCTGAACGTAGAAAAATTTCTGATCTGAAAAATCATCTTTAATATAAAGTCTCTTGTGAATTGAATAATTGAATAATCATAACGTTGTCCTCCGTACAAAACTTCTACTCCATCGCATAACGTTGTCCTCCGTACAAAACTTCTTCTCCATCGCATTTTATGCCAAAACCAAACATTCTATTTAAAACCAATATGCTCGTTAGTCGCCAACATTTCAATAACTCACTTAGTGCAAAAACTGCAGTCGAAGATTCACTTAATCCCTTGACACATATCAAGCCAAGGCTGTCAATCCTTTTGCAAATTCCACTGCCGTCGTAGTTTTCCAAACTGCATAAATCTTGCAATGTACCGCGAATTACTTTACTCCGAGCAAAAAGCTAGTGAAAACTTTTCCACAGTTAAACAATTGCAAACTACGCCTACCAGGGCTGCCAATATGCCACAACACTATAAAAGTAAAATATAAAAATAATGTGAATCGGCCTTGAGGCGGATCTCGAGAGAGCAATACCCTGCACTAATTTGAGGATGCTTGGTGTATTCAAAGAATAAGTTGCCAGGATGTCTAGGGCGAAACAAAGTTTCAACTCTAGTTTGACTTGATTATATTAATGAAAAAATTAAATATTATGGCAGTTTATGGGAGAAGTGGTCGAAATTACAAACACGTTTGCCCATAGTTCCATCTTCATAGTTTTGGCAATATGCTAAACATGAAAAAAAATTACTTTTGGCTGAAATGCAAAAGAGTTCAACAACAATCTACACACCGAAGCAGACCCTTGGCTACGGAAAGTTGGGCTTATTGTATGATTAAACACCCATTTTTTTAACACCATGGCCCTGCCAGAGAAATTAGTTTTGGACTTTGTTGAGTCTAACTTTAAGATCCAAAAAAAATCCCCCGCAGTTGAATATTCTGACCTCAAAAACCCAATAGAATGATTTTTTTTAGGTTACCTTAGTTCCCTGGTGTGCTTGGGATTTTGAGATCACGAATTCGGATTCAGCGATAACAAAAAAAAAAACGAATATCCTCATCTTATAGACTCCAAAATTTTGTGTGATGTCTCGAGTTTATTTTAACTCAGCTGTTTCAGATAAAATTGGGAATCCAGAGGGCAGACCATGTTTTCTTAATTTATTTGGAGTCACTGAACCTACATCTGTGGTCCAAATTATCGCAGCACATAAGGGTTTTGACTATATGACCATTAAAAATTGCATAAAAAAAGTTATTTTTAAGGATATCTTAGGAATATTATGTGTAGAGCATATTGACCCCCGATCTACGATAGCAAAAAACATATCGTGGTTGAATTTTTGAGGTTATGTTAGAAAACTGAGGCGCTGCGCATTCTTGGACGTCGAATTCGGAATCAGCAGCTTCAAAAACATTTCTGGATCGTTTTTATTTTTGTGACTGTATAATTTATATTGTTGCGATTTTTTGCATAGAAAGATCGACAAATATTATATATAAAGGGTTTTTTATATAATACAAACGGATTTTCAAAAAGATATCTCAGAAACTTTTTGACAAAGGTCAATGGGATTTTATTCAGTGAGGCCTAACAACATCATATATAGCTTTACACCGCAACAATTTCTTATAATGTTCGAAATTTATTATCAAAATCAGTGTCTTGTTATAAAAATGGACCGAATAATCGCCT